>JAJGOT010000952.1:0-136451 GCA_022457155.1 Cladopsammia gracilis
ACATTTAGGGCACCTTGTAAGATGCAACTTACATAGTTCTTCGGAACAATGGCAGCACCGGGATTGTACTTCTTCAATGCTATCTCCTGGATGAAACAAACCCTCTACATTGTTGAATTCTTGATTGTTTTCTACGGTGGGGGGAATAGAGTAATATTTTGTTTCTCCTGATCCTGGCGGAATATAGGTGCCGTGCTCGTTATCATCGTCTATAAAGTGTCTTTCGTCCAGGTACTGAAGCCACGGTCCAGCATGGTCCCACACAACGTTTGACTGTATAGCAACTTGGCCAGAAAAATTGATACCTATATAAATGCCACCACACTTATTACTAAATATGACATTTTCCTTTATGTTTGCTGAAGTCTTAGACTTGCACAAAATTCCCCAGTAAACGTTCTCAAATATTTTGTTGTTAGTGATCGATAGATGAGAATAATCTGACGATAATCCATAACCCATGTTGTGATGGATATAATTGCTGTCTACCGAAACCTCCTGATTGTTATGCGCAGCAAATACACCATGTTCATGATTCTCGAATATAGTGTTACTATGTAGCAAACATCGACCTGCGTAATCACATATTAAGAAACCCACACCACCATTGTCATAAACTTTGTTTTGAGATGCAACAAGTTGACCTCCGTTTCCTGCCTCGAAGCCAGAATTATGGTTTCTGTATACCTCACAATTCCTGATAAATAGGCAAGACCCTTCCCCCTGAACTGCAGCACCGCAACCTCCGCAATGGTGTATTTGACAGTGATCAATATACCCAATGCTACCTTTTTGTATTTGAACTCCACACCCCCCAACAATGCCAGACTTTAAAATCGGTGAGACAAACTTATAGGTTCGATTGCAAGAAGGAGCTGCGATGCATCCCTGACCTCCATTACATCTTGGATAGTCTTGGCAACCTGTAGATCCCGCTGAGATCTGGCAATGGCTCATCTGGATTAGTGCGGTTTGGCCGTGGCAGGTCAAAGAAGGAATGCCTCTTGGAAAGGTAACATTTTCGAGATAACACTTTGCATCTCGAACCACAAAGCCATCTTTACAATTTAAGACAGCTCCTGAACCAAGACCCACAAGCTGCAGATCAAAATCGACACTAAAACGACTCACATTGTATCCACCCTCGAGTAAAAGAAACGTCTTGTTAGCTTGTGGCTTTTGCAACGCCAACTCCAATTCATTGTCATTAGCGATAACGTCATAACGGAGATCTGGAAACATTTTTTGTATCTCTTCTCTGTTACAAGCTTTGGTGTGTAAATGGATAGCTAATGCAGCAGTTGCCTCAGCACATCCTTTCAGATGACCGGAACCACTTTTGACAAGTTCATGGAGAGACCACGCCTTGCGTTGAAGTGCTTCACTGTAATAGGGATTAAGTTTAAGGCACTGTTCACAATCACCTACAGCATTCTGTGGCTTGCCAAGTTTCAAATAGCAGAGAGCTCTGTTGGAATATAGACGGTAGTCCTTTGGGTACAGTTCAATAGCTTTGGTATACAGACCTAACGCCTTCTCATACTCTGTGCAATTTACAGCTTGATTTCCCTCTTCTCTCAGTTGATTAGCATTACTTTCAGCTTCATTAAAGTCCTCGCGACTAGTAGGCCGTTCTTTCATACAGTGAGATATCAACTTGTAGTACCTGTTTTTCAAAGGCATGTTAAAGTAAAGAATAATGTTTAATGTTTCTTCAGACGGCAGTTGTTTAAGGTGAGCTAGAAATTCCAGTTTTCGTTTCTGAATTTCTTGGGCTTTAATTTTCTCGCGTGCAACACTGAAGGATATTGCCACTTCGTTTAACAGGCGCACTGTCTCCTCTGTATAAAGCAAAGCAGACACAGATTCTTTATTCTTTGCAGTGAAGTCGAGTATATGCTCTTGGAAATATGTTGCGTGTGAGGCCAACTTTCCCCACAGATGAAGCGAAGGAGGATTTTCAATACTAAATACTGCTGCATCTTCTTCAAACTCTTTACATACCTCGACCGGTGAACAAGTATTTGCAAACGCATAGTGCATAAAACGTGTCCCAGCAACGAAAGAAAATTCCCTCGAGAAAAATTCCTTGTTGAAAGCATCACCCTTTCGTTTTTCATCCATCCAGCTTCGTATGACTTCTTGCACTAAACGATGGACACAATATGAGTTTTCCCCGAACTGCTGAAAAAGAGACAACTTTGTAAGAAGGGACATAACTTCCCTCCGTCTAAACGGACTACTCATGACATCAACCAGGCTAGGGAAGTCTATCTGTGGAAGTCCTTGATTGATCACTTCAAATGGAATATCATCGGGACCAAGATAAGCTGATATCTCCATAACTAGAGTTGCAGCAACACGGACCTCCTTCGGATATCGACTACTGCTAGTGATGTGCTCGAAATTCATCAACCACGTGGTGTGGACCGCCAAACGGTCACGAGATGTGCATTCGTCCGGTTCTTGCGTCTCCATCTTTTTCAGAAGCTCCCCCTTCTGATCTCTGTACTGTTCAACATATTCTTTTATGGAACAGGAAAGGTATTGTATGTACGCCGCGGCTTGATTTAGAGCCAAGGGAAGACCACCAAGCTCGACGGCCAGCTCACGGATTGCTTCGTCTTCTCCAGTCATTTTGCCAGTTTGTTTGCGTAAAAAATCAGTGCTCTCTTCTTGGGTGAGACATTTTAACTCAATACAAGACCTTTGCAAGATTCCTGTTTCTTTATGTGTTTCTCTTGGTTCTTTCCTGGTTGTAATTATGATATGTCCATGTGCTCCTTGTTGCCACTTGCCTTTGACAAGCTTACGTATGTCTTCAGACATCTCTAGCTCGTCAAGGTTGTCAACGACCAGACACCACAACTGTCTTTGCCTCTTTAGCCACCCCAGGGTTTTTGTAAGGGTAAAGGAAAAATCATTCTCAAATGTTGTAATCTGCATCTCATCCGCCATTTCTCTGACAGAATTCTGGAAAACTCTGTTGTTTTCACCTGAAATCCAGAAAACGCCACCCGGATATTCATCCTTGTGTCTCCAGCTAAACTCAACAGCAAGTGACGTTTTACCTACTCCACCAAGACCGCATATAGCTGTAAGGGCACAACCACTACTGGTTCCTTTCAGATTAGCTGCAATGGAACCTAGCTCGCTATCACGACCACAAAAGCAAGCATTGCGCCTAGGTGCCAGAAAAGCGACATCACTGGTTGAAATGTTCAAATGCTGTTCCAGCGACGATTCCAGTTCTTTCACTTTGGAATCTGTCTCAGTATGCTTCCTTTCTAAAACGTCTACCTTTGATGACACAAATTCCTCGAAGACATTTTGCCTTTTTTCAACCAAATCTTGGCGCACTTCAACTTTGGTCAAACGTTCCAAACAATTGGTAATTTCAAGTTTGACATTTTGCAAGGCTTTATGTATCTTCTGGGCATCATCAACGCTAGAGTTTTTCATCACTTCGACATCATGTTCAAGGTTGGTAACTTGATCATTGACAAGGTTCATCAAATCCTTATCAACAGGGCAGCCCATGCACAACTTAACTCCTGCAAAAAAGAGAGTTATTATGAAACAAAATGAATGACTTGTATAACAAACATATTACATGCGTCTCATATCACATCATGGCATCAGATCTCAGCTTGTGAAGGAGCAGGTCTATTTTTGGATTTCATCAGTGCCTTTGGTCCCGTCGTGGAACGGCACGGATAAAAATTGGTTCCGTGTACCTTTCTTTTTAGTTCTTGTGCATCGTGTAACACTCACGTACCCGTACCATTTGTTCTTTTCTGAGCCGGCACTGTTTTGTTGCCAGTTGTTTACTTCTGTGCGCATGCGTATTTAACTCGAATGTCTTGCAATAATGGCGGAAAGAAATCAAGATAAGGGACTGAAGAAGAATAAATCGAAAACAAAAGCGAAAGAAAAGGACTCCAATGTTTGGACCGATGAAGAAGTTGACGTTTTATTAGATGTATTTAGCGAATAAACAATCCAAAGCTCTCTAAAGGCAGCGAGGTCGCCAACAAGGAACTGAAACGTGTTCCTTGAGATACGAAAGTTTTTATACCATTCGTCATCAGAGTTAGTGTTGTATGCCAGATCGAACCAAGCACATGTTCGTTGCTGTTGCCAAATTGATCTTTGCACTGTTGAATGGCAGATTACGAATGTTAGAAGAATAAACATGAACTTAAATTTTCGATTCCGACGTAATCTCTTTTCTAAGCTTGTCTTGGTTTCACGCTACTTCAAAAAAGATCCACTTGTTTTCCTTCTTGAAAGCAAACGCGACAAAGTGACAATCTAACATCTTCCGTCGCCATTTTGCTTTACGAGCATGCGCGGCGCACACGAATGACAGTGGTCTACTTATTAACGCGGGCTCAACCATGTTCGGTTTCTGAAATTCTGTCGTGTAAGGGCTGGTTCCCACTAGCGACGTTATCGGAAGCGGAGTCGGAGCCGGAGTCGGAAGCCTACCGTTCTAGTGGAAATCAAAAAACGGAGTTGCAATCGGAATCGGAAGCGCGACGGAATCGGAATCGGAAGGATCAGAAGGTTTCCTTTTTCTTCCGATTCCGCATCTGCTTCCGTCGTTTACTGTCCGCTTCCGTCGTTTTGATTTCCACTAGATCGTAAAGTTCTTGCGATTCCGATTCCGCTTACGATTCCGCTTACGTCGCTAGTGGGAACCAAGCTTTAACAGTCCTTGTCGTTCCAACTAGGTTGAGGACCGGTGCCTCTTTTTATTGTAGAGATTGAATATTTCTCGTAATATATATCTAACTGGATTTGTTAAAACATGTCTCTAAGAAATTTCAAGTGCGTTTTAACATTTTGACACTTAAGGCGAATGAAAAACATTTAAAAGTATCTGGTTAGGGCTTAAAATTACATCTTAATTGCTGGCAACTCACGACAAGTTGCTCTCGGCAAAAGTGACAACACTTTGCAATGAAATTAACAACATTTGGAAAGCACACAAATAATGACCTTTTAGTATGTCAAACGATACGGTCGATAGCAAAACGTTCGCCGAAGATAGATCTATAATTCGCCTTCCTTGAACCCAGAATGGGTTATCCAAGGCACTATTGCTTTAACTAAACACAAAATAAGCTGTTTTATGCCTTGCACAGAATATACTAAGCAGTTCGATTGAACATACCTGTCAGCTGATCAGCAATCATTTGTCAACACCAACTTGACGAAGCCGGAAATCACACAATAAAATTCTTATGCGGCAGTAAAAAACTTCCGGGAAACTACCCATAGCCTTTCCACGTTTCTCACAAGCAAAATATCATCAAATAACTCGAAAAAACTCACGCTCTTGGCAAATAAACATCCACAAACATTGTCTTCACAGTAATTTTATTCGAGTTCCCCGATGTAGACTCGCGTTTGACAAGGGAACAAATAACATCTTGCATTCAAAACACATTTTTACTAAGTCTTTGGCCGAGTCAAAATTCACCAACAATTCGGCTGCCGTTTAATAGATATGACCCGTAGAGGCTACTTTTTGAGGCCAAGACATGTTACCGCCAAGAACAAAGCGCACAATATTATAACCTTTTCGTCTCGGCCCGAGATTAAAACTGTGACCCGTGTAGCCCGAAAAGAGACGAAATACAGTAAAATTTAGGACGAGGACAGACTGCCAATCGCCAGCTTCCTTTCCCTCACGGGACTTAATGATGTC
The DNA here is from genome assembly GCA_022457155.1 of Cladopsammia gracilis. Classification (NCBI taxonomy): domain Eukaryota; kingdom Metazoa; phylum Cnidaria; class Anthozoa; order Scleractinia; family Dendrophylliidae; genus Cladopsammia; species Cladopsammia gracilis. The sequence goes on from JAJGOT010000952.1 coordinate 5,717, forward strand.
CTCGGGAAAACTTTGTTTAAGGCCGCCAAAATGAAATCTACTGAAAATAACTTACAAAGAAAGCCATTGATTTCATGATTCAGTCATAGTAGAGAATCATGGGAAGTAACGACAATCTTTGCACTTGGAGAAGGGGAAGGGAGGGGGGGAGGGGCGACAATCTTTGCACTTGGAGAAGGGGAAGGGAGGGGGGAGGGGGGAGAGGGGGGGGGGGTATTAGGTGGGTTTAAGCCAGTTTATAAACTCATGACCGTACGGTCTACTGCAGCTTTTAAGAGGATATGTAGTAAAAAAATAATGATAACAGCACCAAACAAGACAGTAAACAAGAGTCGACAAAGGGATCTCAGAGCAATTTCGAGAGCCATGTTTTAACAAATCCAGTTAGATATATAGATAGGCTTAGCCTAACAGCGGAGCTCTCTGAACAGGAACGATGATGATAAGCTTAACTTAGGTGAAAGGTCGCAAGCACAAGAAAAATTAGAATTAAGATTGACGACCGGGCTATTTTTCAATTTTAGCAATTCTCAAAAACAGTACTACGCAACCGTCTGCACAGTACATTTAGAATGCACAAACGCTCACAAAACTTTTTCTTGGTCTAGAATAACTAGTGTAACTTATTTCCAAATAAAATACACCTGTTGCGTATCGAAAATTGCCCGAGAAACTGATTTGGAAATCAAAATTGCAAAAAATACACAGACATCTTTGTGCAAAGCGACGCGAGTGAAGTTAGAACTTTAAAATCCAAGTCTTGTTTTGTTTACATAAAATTGCTTTTCAACCAATGTTATGAATGAACAAACACAAAAATAGATAAAATCTTCTTTTGAAAAATTTTATACAAATATCCGTTAGTTTATGTTTCAAAGAAAAAAGCGTACCATTTAAGATGTCAATCCGACTGAATTTGAGCACGTTTTATAATTATTTCTCCAAAACTAACGAGAACACACTGAAAAAGTCAATCACAAATAGATATCAACATAAATTTCCATAGAAAAATGTAATTTTTTTGACCGTTAAGTCCCTCGGCTGCTTGAAAATTCTTTAAAACTCCACTTCTCCGCGGATATAAAGTTCCTCGAAGCAAGATTTCATCGCTTAAAACTCTTCTTTTACTGAGCATTCTTTAAAGCTTTCTCTTTCTATTTTGAATATTTTAAATGTGTGTTATTGTAAAATCACGGCCGGTTTTGGCCGGCAGTGGGTTAAAGGAGTTTAGCTCTAAACAAATGCTTCGACAATTTACTAGTTTCAATTGTCCGAAGACGAAATCAGGTTTAAAAATAAGCACTTAGCTCTATATTCCTCCAAAAACGCTTGACTTGCAGAGTTACGCAGCCTCAAATGCGGTCTTGACCACTGTTTGAGAAATGTGAAACCTGTCGTGAGTAACAAATCGCGAAATAAATGCAGGGAAAAACAATTTCAGTTCAAACCGTTTTCTCCGCTAAACACAGCAAAAGTGTTTGCTACAGCTGACGTGGCATCGGCCGTGAAGCCGAGCGAAAAACAAAGCCTCGGTTTGGTTTCAAGATCCCGGATGTTGCTTGACGTCATACGCGCCCGCAAGCTAGCGCTGTCCAACCCGGCGGATGGACACATGTACGGACGCGCCCGTAAAACAATCCGCTCGCCATGACCATGAAAAATGATGGGCATAGGTTCTATGAGTATGGAGCTCCGCGAGCGGGCCTTCGGCCCGCGACAGCTCCGCTATAAACGGTTGAAAATTCATAGAACCGGTACTCTTTTTATCCAAGCCGTTCCTCTTTTTCTGTCATGTAAACGTACTAACTCGTTTTGGATACAAGGCTGAGTAATATAATGGGAGAAGAACATTCCAAACTAAACCCTGAAAACAACTAAACTTGTTAAACGACTTACCCTTTTCCTTCCAGTCGCAAAGATCGGCAACTACTTTAGCTTCGTCTGCGTTTGGAAGTCCCAATGAACCAAGCAATTTTTCCATGAAATCAAAACAATTCTTCATCTCGGGATCCGACCAGTGGTCAAAATTGCAATGACCCCATTCATTCCTCACTTTAGAGCGGACATCCTTAGCAATGGTTTGAATGTTAGCTGGAAAAATAGACGCATTTGCCAGAATACCCAACACAGCGGACAGATCGCATGAGTTATCAAACCCTGCAATTTCAACAAAACAAAAAGTGACATATACACTAAACAGCATTTCATGCGACTGATGTCTCATGTAAACGGGCATCAATTTTCAGAAAGTTGATTGTGAAAGGTTAAGGGTTTGAACTGCAGAACAGGGCCTCTGTAAAAAAAAACATATGAAGTAAACACACTTGTGAGCAAACTGCAGTTGGAGCACATCAAGAAGAAATGGCTCTCTTTGGTTCAGCGTATCCTGTCCCGTTTTGAAATCATCTATCACTATGTCTGGGCATGCAAGAATCACATTTACCAAAACAGCTGATTACCTAGCGAGCAGTGCCCTTACATTTGGGGACCTGGACCCCACAGCAAAAGACATTCTCGAAGGATTCTCGAAGATGAACTCACTGCATACAGCACAAGGCCCATGGGAAGGCTGCTGGAAAAGGGGATAAACAGGGGAAGAAGGAGCCTCAGTCCCCTCAGGGAAGAAAGTAGACATGCAGCAACACAGCTCTTTCAAAAGTTGTTCTTTAAAATTTGTTGGACATGCTTGTGGGAGGGAGACCTGGGTATTTATGTATTTATTTAAATCAATATTTATACAGGAGCATCCACTTTAGCATAGATGGTTTAGTTTAGTTCATTTTTTTTTTCTTTTAATGACAAACTAAACCAAACCCCCCCCCCCCCGAGTAAACACCATTTTGTTACCTGTAAACTTGGCCATGTGTGGCTCAAGGTAGAGTTTAGCCAGGTCTTCAGCCGTGTTGATTTTGTAATCATATAAACTTTCTTTCCTTTTAAACGTCACCAAGTTATTATTGATGCTTCCATAATTCAACTTAAATGATCCATCTTGAGTCAAATGAGGCCCTTTATACACTTGAGTGTCAATTCCATGTGCACTCTTCAGAGTTGTGTAGTGTTTGGGTAACTCCTGACCCACAAAATCACGGAGGACTGGTAATAGGACTCTATGCAAACCAATACCAACCACCACCCATCTCTTCTGGTTCTCTCCAAGGTCAAAGGTGCTGACTGAGAGTACAAAATCAGCAAGTCATTAGTCTACACCCACCCAATGTAAACAGAATCCAATTGGCCATTTCTGAGTATACAAGTCCCAAAGGACCTGAAAATTTTTTAGCCTCCCACCCGATTCACAGGTCTAAAAAGGCCACTGATTTTAAGTCTGACTGTATCTCTTTTTATCAATTAAAAAAAAAGGTTTTACAGTTGCAGGGTTTTCAATGTTTTGGAATATACCTTTAAAACTGGTGTATAAGCGGCAATTTTTTGTTGTAAAATTTTCACTCAAAATTATGGGTGCGGCTTATCTGCAGGAACATTTGCACTTACCATAATTTCCTGTGATATAGTCATAACCTAAAGGAATACTCGCTTAAGGACATTCGCGCGAAAATCTTCTACAAGACAGATTTTTTTCAAACTTATGCTACGGTCTGATAATGAGTTACCGATGTCAGAAATGCAAAAAAAATTGGGGGTCACCAAATTGATTTAAGAGATATAGTGTGTAGAAATATACTCCGTTTTTGAAAAGTTAGTCCTCGTAACATAACATGGTGTCCATGGCTTTTAGTTAAACAATATCAAAGATGAATCGCTGGGGAGAAACTATTATATTCAAATGTTATCTAAGTGGGCCTGATTCATAAATAATTCGAACTGTTTTCAACCTTTAAATAAGTTAACCCTTTAAAGAGGGCATTCGGAAACAACATACAGCTGAGATAAGAGTGCAATTCGACGGCGCGTGGATAAAAAAATTTCTACAATTAAAACTTCTACAATTAAAACTTCTACAAGACAGATTTTTTTCTTTTTTTCACAAACTGTAGATAATCGGTAAAGAAAGTGATATATGAAGAAAAAAATAGGGGTCACCGACCATCCAAGCGAGTTAAATCAAAGCAAAGTTAACGCAACAGCTACCATCCCTTCATGTGAATAGATTTCTTCCTTTGCGCGCACGCTCATGCATGACGTTGCATGGCGTTGCGACATGAATTGCATGTGCAGTAAGGATGCGCAAAAAAAATTGGCGCGAACATCCTTAAGGTGGCTCCCAACAGTTTCCAACACTTTCCAAGACTTAGATTTTGATGGGTCATTAAAACCACTCTTTATCAGTTGATGCTACAATCATGATATCAAACGAATTGTCCAATGATTGGTGAACACGTTGTTATCATTTTTGTGACACAATATGTTACTATAACAACAGTATAACGTGCTGAAAACACCCTTAATAACTCAAAAATGACTCATTTTTGTGACACAATATGTTACTATAACAACAGTATAACGTGCTGAAAACACCCTTAATAACTCAAAAATGACTCAGTGAACCCAATTTTTTAGTGTCAAATTTTGATCAGTAGGATAAGATGCAACTTTTGGCAAAGTTTAAAAAAATTCCGTAGGTGGGGTTCAGAGCCACCTTAAATTTTCGAACCCCACCTACAGAATTTTTTTAAACTTTGCCAAAAGTTGCATCTTATCCTACTGATCAAAATTCGACAATAAAAAATTGGGTTCACCGAGTCATTTTTGAGTTATTAACACTTAAAGCTAAAATTAAGGGTGTTTTCAGCACGTTATACTGTTGTTATAGTAACATATTGTGTGACAAAAATGATAACGTGTTCACCAATCATTGGGCATTCGTTTGATATCATGATTGCAGCATCAACTGATAAAGAGTGGTTATAATGACCCATCAAATTCTAAGTCTTGAAAAGTGCTGGAAACTGTTGGGAGCCACCTTAATGTGGCGGGAAAGGGACCTGGTTTATAACCCAGGGGGATACTCACTTAAAGTGACAGGAAAAGGACTGGTTCATAACCCAGGGGGATACTCGTTTAAAGTGACAGGAAAGGGACCTGTTTCATAACCCAGGGGGTACACTGGCTCACCATGCCGGACTGGGATATTGGGAGAAATATGGCTGTGATACTTTAGTTTTGTTACAAATACATGTACACAGTCATATTTAAATGGGCAAGGGGAAGGGAACTGGTTCATTAACCCAGGGGTGGGAGAAAGGGAACTCTTTCATTAACCCAGGGGTGTGGGGAAGGGAACTGGTTCATTAACCAAGGGGTGGGGGGAGGGAACTGGTTCATGAACCCAGGGGTGGGGGGCAGGGGAACTGGTTCATTAACCCAGGGATGGGGGCAGGAGCAAACTGGTTCATTGACCCAGGGGTGGGGGATACTCGGGCTTAAAAATAAAAGGGAGTTTAGTTTGAAATGAACGATTTTGTGGGGGAGTAAAACTTGACCAAACATTTTTTCTTAAGGGTTTATGTTACAATTTTAGATATGGGGGGTAGTGGTACATTATATAACCCACTTTGATCTTTAAGGATGTACTGGTTTATTAATGGCTGTAAATGCAAAATGTAAAATTAAGGAATGGAGGTGGGGGTGTCGTGACTATGGCTTAACTTACTTGGTCCGACAGCAGCTGCACTGGGGGTGCTCATAGCCATGGAGACAGTACCAGTGGAAGGAAACTATTCTGAGAACCAACACGATAAAAAGACAAAAGTTACCTCAATTGATTAGTGTATAAAGTAAAATATCACAATTGCTAAATGGTTTTGCATTGCTACTCTCCACCGCGGTCAAACGTCCGAGTCGTTTTTCGTTTTATTGAGTGAGATTTTATTTAATATTAAATGGAAATAAGGGCAAGGATGTATAAAAAAAATAGTTGACGTTACTATCTTTTAATTTTTCTCAAAATGATGACCTTTTTTTCGTTGAAAACTGACCAAAACTCTTTGCGCCTGATTGAAATTATGTTGGCAAATAGCGCCAACAATTCTGCAGTTCACAGTTTTTAAATGCTTAGAACTTTTTTAGTAAACTTTCAAAACGTTTGGTAAATTGACAGTGTATTGGCAATATATTAAACTTTAAACAGTGAAAATTACAACCTTAACTTTTAAGTACTTTGCTAACTTTTGCAAATTTCTCTCGTTTGACCGCAGTTAATTGCTACCCGTTGTGATTGGCTAAAAAATCTCCCACCACATATTCTCAACCAATTGGAAATAAAAAAAAACTGTGGGTTGCTTGCCAATGCAGCAGATCATCCAAAAGCTTATAGTTCGGATCTTGCATCTTTACCCTTTACAGATTACTTTTGTTTGTTTGTTTTTGTCTTAGCCAAGATCAGGTGAGGTCAACCTGTGTTGTTACTTAAATATTTTGTCAATGTTCACTCACATTAAGGCATGAGAAAACTTGACCTTTCTAAAAACAAATAGTCTCACACATTGACATTTGCAAGGAATTAAGTCAGGAAATTTTTATTACATCTCATAAGTTCACAAAAAATTTGAGGATTCGTATTTGGGCATAAATTTTTGCAGATCGATGAATTTGGTGATCAAAATGTAATGAATCAGCATATTTGCATACCCCTGTTCACCCACCTCCTTGGTGATTCTATTAATGAAGACAGCAATGGAATTAAAAGCTTGCTTTAAAACTAAAATGGACCAAATCAAGTATGGCGGTTTTTAATAGTTGCATGCAAACTATATGTCCCTGGGTATAAAGCAGGATTATTTGCAATGAAATGAAGTTTTAAAATAGGGGATCAGGGGCAGATCCGAGATTATTTCGGGGGGGGGGGGGGGGGGGGAGGGGGGGGGGCTATCAGCATATGCCTAAGTCTATAAATTTGTCATTGTTGCAAAGAAAACTGTTAAAACCGATGGTCTAAATGGGGGTGGCTAGCCGCCCAATCCACCCCCCCCCCCCACTGTATCTGCCCCTGGGGGATGTTTCCTGATTATTATTTTCATAGCCTTTGTGAGCAGGCAATTTTCTTTTTACTTTGCCCCCTACCCACTAAAATTAACCCACCATCTTTCACTGTGTCATATATACATTGCTGTAAGGCAAGGACAACAGAATCCATCAGCGCCATTTTCATTTTCATGTCATACAACATAAATTCCCTAGAGAGGGGCTGCTCAAAGAGATCATGTTGCACACCAAAACAATCATGGCGGACGGAAAAGTGAGTCTTTGGAAGTCAGGTTTTTACTTTTTACTATTGCAATACTGATCCCTGACCATTATGGCATAATATCACAATAGTGCCCAACTTTTGCAATACTTTTGCAACAAAAGTAAAATTTTACTTAATAGTCACCCTTGGCAGGCTACCAAATTGTTTTGTCAAAGGCACCTTCACATGACAAACTTAAGTTGGCAAAATCATGTTGACAAACTCAAAAACATTGGTAATCTGGTGTTTTCACACGGCAAACTTCCACACACCTCAACCTCGCTCTTGGAGCTTAGGGTTCTTTCTTCTTGAGGGAGTAAGCTAATATAAGTGTGAGGACCTAGCTGTGAAATGAAGTTGCACAACATTCGTATGCCAAATGTGGGTTTGCCTATTCGAAAAAGTTGGTGAAAAAGTTGGCAAGAATAGAATTATGTTATATTTGTTGCCAACAGTTTGCCAACTCATGTAAGCCAACTGTTGATGTGACATTCACACACACCAACTTGAGTTTCACACAAGCTTTCCATGCGAAGGCTTAATGTAATTTGTGATAATCAGGATCATTGGCATAAATTAATATTTTGCTGTCAGGTACAGGGAACCGGGTACCAATATATGCACGGGGGCTCACGGTTTGAGTGTTTGAAATAGAGTCTGTTGATAGATTTGTGTGTTCTACAGTAATGGCCTTGCTGCATCAATTCCTACCCCAACAATCAAGTTAAGTCATGCCTTAGTTGTTTATTGTTTTACCTTAGGGGTGGACCATTAGAAATCCTGGGAGGGGGGTCAAAAAATTTTCAGTGTATGAATTTTTTTTTCGGCCTGAATTTCCTGCAGGATTTTTTTTTTTTTGAGGTGCAAGCCTGCAGGTTTTTTTTTCTGAGATCTTCTTTATAAATGCGTGCAAGCTCCATTTTTTTTTATACTAATGGCCCAATCCATTTTTGGTATTAAACGGTGGAGAGTAGATTTAAGTCAGACTGTCGAACCTTTGCATAAAAAATGGGTGGGGAGAAATAAGAATTGAGATGGAGTGGTCGAGCGCCGAAGGCGCGAGCCGCTAGGGGGGTCTGGGGGCATGCCCCACCAGAAAATTTTGAAATCTTGATGCTCTGAAACTCCATTTCTAGTGTTCTGAGACAACAATTTCTGTCAAAAATGTTTGGCAAATTGATGTGGCTTCTCGTCGCTTTGCGTCTCTTTGTGTAGCTCCACATACAAGTACTCGATTTCATTTTATATTTCTTGCTGTTTCTTTAGTTTATCTGGATATCAGAGTTAAGTATACGCAATTTCGTCTTTTTGTATAGTAAGTATTATGAGAATTTGACGAAAATGACAGAATTTCATTTTCAAGCAAAATCGGGGTAATCTCGACGAAATCGGGACGGTTGGACAATCTGTAACGTATTTAAAAAATATTTGCGTGTAGTAGAGCAGGTTACATATTTCATGATGTTTACAGTGTTTTCAAATATGTACATAAACAAAGTTTTGGTTATATTAAGATATTGGTACATGTACCAGATAGACCTTTGAGGCAGGTAATTTTTGACAGCATTTGAGTCAACCGGAAGTTGCTTTTTGATGAATTTTACTACCAGAGAACATGTCATACTCTCATATGTTACAGTTTATAAATAAATATATGTATATATAGCCAGTTAGCTTGCAGGATTTTATTTTTTTATGGTCAACTGCTTGCAGGAATTTTTTTTGAGACAATTTTCCTTTGCAGGATTTTTTTTTGGTAATTGTCACCCCCCCCCCCCCCCCCCCCCCCCCCCCCTCCCAAGATTTCTAATGGTCCGCCCCTTAAGACTTATTACTGACAGGCTTAGGTGCAATTTTTAGTCGTTTAACTTTCTTAGTTAAGACACCTTAAAACCCTAACATTATTGCTATAAAAGGAAGCACCACTGCATAGGTCGGGGGTACATGGTCCCCATTTTTCCCCAATAGTTCATTGTTTTTTGGGGGTACATATGTCCGGCTCTGGTGCGTTTAGCCGGGTTTGCTGTAATAATAATATTGTTGTGCTTCAATGAATAAAATGTATCGTGGGCCTGCTGACCAACGCCCCATTATGGAATTATGCGTTTATTCGGCTGTGTAGTGACTGCAGTGGAAGGAAAATTATGTTTTGTTATCATGAAAAAGCATTTTCACACATTGTTACGTTGTTAAGTCTTTTAACCACCCGATTCGGTTTCGCAAGTGTGAACGCGAAGCGAAACGAATTAAGACACCATACCAAAACAATCATGGCGTTCTTCGATCGTCTTAATCAAAAGCACAAAGAGCAGCACAAGCCACAATTTAAAAGCGATAAAGTTCTTAACTTTAGTCTTACCGAATGAGTCGACGAAAATTGTCCGTTCTTTCTGCCACTAAACGCGCCAAGACAGATGAAACAGGATGAAAACCGCGCTTTTCATCTCATGCGCTAGAAGCATGTTGTACTTCCGCTCAAAGAAAAAGACTAGGGGTGGGGGGGGGGGGGGAGGCAAGATGAAACAGAAACCCAGGGTATTTTTCAGGAGCGGGACTTCCACGTCTCAGTGGATTCCCCCGGGATTTTCGACATTCAAAGGGAGAGGGTGCGTTCGATTGGGAAATCCGGATTTCGATTTCAGATTTCCATCCATCGCGGAGAAGGATTATCCGTTTGCGATTTTTTGGGAAAATCCGGATTTCCCAATCGAACGCACCCATAGATAGTGTACTATCTGGAACGGAAATGGACTACAGGAAAAACTGAATGGTATATAATAGAGGTGACTGCTGTTTCTTCGGTCAAGAATATCGGATATTTCATATCATCCATAAAACAGTCGGGGTTTTTTTCCCTTTAAACCTCGAGGGGACTCGGGCGAGCCTCAGACACCTGCTTTCGTCGTTTTTCTCGGAGGGCTCACACAAAAATACGGACTGTTCAGCAGTCTACCAGGACGGCATGTATAAGAAAGTGTCAGTGTCATCTTGAATGGACAAACAAGCAAATAAACAAACGAACGTACACGAACCACAGACGGCCCATATATAAAATAAACTCAGGGCCGATCTGACTACGTAAAAAAAGACTGCGAGACACCATCGCGACAGAAACCGATAAAGTAGGATCGCAACTGTGGACAGCCGTTTCGTTGTTATTGCAATTCATCAGCACGGTGTAGCGAACTAAATGTCGCCAGCAAGGAGCCAGCGCAAATAGATTTCACAATGACCCGTTCACCATATCAGGTTTTAGGGAGGGTCCTGAAGGGGGGTACCAATCCCATTTCCCAGCCCAATTTTTTTCCAAATCCCATTTCCCAGCGTCCAAATCCCATTCCCACTAGCATATTTCAGGAAAAATCCCAGTGTTTTTCATACCAGTTCTTTTCTATTCACATCCGCATATCAGGTGATATTCTCCTGCCACTTCACATTCCTGTCGCCTTTAGGTCTCATTCGACTTGTAAGTGTTCTTATTCTTCCCTGCCTGGTTGGACGGATCATGCTCAGTGTTGTTTCAAGAGCGCCATCCACCTCTTCTTCAGAGTCACTGTCACTGGCGCTAAAGCTGTCTACCTGTTCGTTGTTAGGAGACTTTGGTGGCAAACTGCCACTGACGTCATCATCTGAATTACACTGAATTAGGTGGCTCAACATTTCCACTTGGAACTCCTTCCATGCCTTCCAGTGAATTCAAATCGACTGGTTTCAAGACGGTTTCCGTTTCACGCAAGTTCAAAGGCAAAGTGCCAGCCCTGTCCATCGTGTTATCTTGTCTAACATTTCGTTGTCTGACAGATTTACCATGCAATTTAGCCCACGCCCTCATTTCATCTTCCTCGTTTCTCGTTATCTCTTGTGAGGTGGGCTTAGGAATTTTGATGCGAGGTAAGGAAACTGCATTTGATGTTGGCAGTTTGTGACATGAGTTTGGATGTGTGTAGTAAGCTGCTGCTCACTTAGAAACCCGTTTTATTGTTTCTATAACCGATGACCCAAAAATAACAGCGTATTAAAAAAATGCGATACCGCATGCTGGTTTTCAACATGAAGTGTTAAGAGTGACTCCATGTTTAAGCTCATTTTTTATCCTGGAAGTAGTGACAAGTCTTGAATGTTGGCTTTGATGGAGCTGAGAGATTGATTTGTGGATGATTCTTTTAATGATTGCAACTCCTTCGCCTTCTGTGAACATGCTTGCACGTATTGCAGCACGTTTTCAACCATCTCAATTCCTTGATCAATGGTATGTCGAGGTTCCTTTACTGGTCTCTTTCTTGAATGAATATCAAAAGCCTTGACAAGCGTCTGTAAATGTTCAAGAAATTCGGCCATTCCTTTCGTGGGTCTGTTGATGAGTTTGACAGAATCTGACCCCGAATCAGTAAGATAGACATTACGATCAAACTCTACGCATATATCCAGTGGCTGGCACAGCTTAGGCACATGCAGAACCATCAGAATCACCTGTACTATCACTGCCGGAAATCACTTATAGGGTACCAGAGTTTAACATCTTGACGCAATGACCTTCACAAAAAACTATATCATCACCGACAAAAGCCACGTTCATTGTATTTGAAGATACGGGTAACATATTAGGACCAGTAACCACTTGTGTTGTGCTTTGGGATAGAGTGGGAAGATAAATTATGCCATCTGCGCAAATTGCTAGCTTGTCACCTGATAATGCTAATGGTTTTATCAAAGGAAAAGCAATTAGACTACTGAGAACGAACTCGTCAAAAACAACATTTGAAGAGTGCCTGTGTCATAGAGAGGTCGCTATCAGGGGTCAATTTCGCCTTTTGACAGTCGGCACTCGAACAAAAGAAAACTACTCATGATAAGATATTGCGTTTTGTCATTACATACCACCCAGCAGTGCATAATCTCAAACAAAACAATCTAAAGTTTAATTCAAAAACCATTTACAAGAAACATCCGATAATATCATACAAAAGAGGCAAACCTTCAAAGACACGCTCGGGCGAGCAAAAATCTGAAGGCTCCAATGCGAGGCAAACGTAACCCCACAAAGGGAGTTAGTGTAGACCTGTCATTTACTATTTATTCACTGCAAAATCTGCAAATCCTCTGCGTCAACTCGATTCCTCTATGCCACGCATTCTAAAAATATTATTCTTCATCTGGGTTGCTGAACAATCCAACAGTAATTCAAGCCTGCTGTTCTCGGTGTGAATAACACCATTTTGAGTCGAAATATACTTGATTTCCACAACAACGGTGCGAGTTTTGCACACTTTGGCTCCCACCATGTTGTTTTAAACATGTAAATTAAATACGCATGCTCAGCGTCTTTGACTTGATTGCACATCGTTGACCGCAAGGCAAGGGAAAATAAAATATTCTGACATTCCTATCGTAGAATTGGCGTAAAATAGGCACTTTTAACAGTTTTCTGATGTTTGCCAGACTAAGGGAATTAGTTAGACTAGTTAAGACCAGTTAAGAATTGACTGGACATGCTTATAGACAACTGCCCATTCCCATTTCGACGTCTTTTTTCCCCCATTCCCAATGAGCAAATCCCAGTCCCAGTGACCCAAATCCCATTTCCCAGTTCCCATTTTACCCCTTCAGGACCCTCTTTAGGGGGTGTTTACATGACACCGGGGCGACTTCCGCGCCGGGGCGAGTTCACTCCGGTGCCCTCTTATGGTTCTACATTTGTTTACATGATACCACCACAAAATGTCATGCTGGCGCGAGTCGCCCCGGCGTGAGTTCACCCCGGTTGTCGCACTGGGGCGAGAATTTCACTCCGGTACGAGATTTCGCAACGGTATCATGTAAACGTGAAACGACCACTCGTTTCGGTGTGAAATCGTTTGCAGGTACAGTGGAACGGGTAGCGCATGCGTAATTTTTGTCAATCCAAGATGGCTTCGTCAGCTTCAACACCTTGGGCGTGGGATGATGAAAAAACTGACGCGTTGCCTCTAGCAGTACGAAATTATAAACGTCAAAAACTTGGCGAAGGTATAGAATGAGATTCTGACAAAGTTCTTTTGTGGGAGCACATCCGGAAGTCTCTTGGAGAAAAATGGGAAACTGATTTTGGAAAGGTCGAACCATCGAGTCCAATGAAACCGCTTGATTCAGTTGTCATGTAAACATGGTATGAAATGACCCAGTCATCATGTAAACGCGATACGAAATCACGAAGTCATCCCGGTATGAAACTCGCGCAGGTGCGATTTTGCCCATGTAAACACCCCCTACTTGTCACTCGAATCACGCGCTGCCACATCACGTGTTCCGAGGAACAAGGAGCCCATAGTGTCGCAAAGATGTCTCGCAAAGAAAAATGTAGATGGACAAAGCCGATCTGAACATAAAAAGGCACGGACAAAACCATGCTTAAAGAACACAGCATATCGGATCTGTAAACAGCTACGGTAGCATATATGGCCGAAGATTAACCCAGTAGCATGCAGACCATGAAGTAACTAGGAATAATGTTACTAGCCGTTAACCACCCCCCCCCCCCCCCCCCTCCGCCCCCCACTCCTTGATGGGAAGTTACAGTACTGGTCATAGTCTTAGGACACTTTCTTCTTTGTCTTCTTTTCACGTTCCTTTATCGTCTGGTGAAAAATATCCGTTCTTCCCCCTTTCCACCCCCTTAGAATGTTGAGCTCAAGGGTTCAAAATGATGAATGATCTTCAACATTGCTTGGAGAGGTAGGGAGGGGGCAGGAACACGTAAACAAAACTACTAAACGCCATTGAATTTCTGCAGAGATACAACCTCGTTCCCAGGACTTTTCCCTTCGCCCCTCTGTCGAAGGGAAAAGCCCTGGGAACGAGGTTGGCAGAGGTAACATTTTCATAACAAAACTTTTAAGAAGTGTCCCAAGTGTCTTGTGGCCAAAACGTATTTCATTTCATACAGGGCTACTCCCAGCTAAGAAATGCTTTCTTGCCCAGCATTATGTCGCCGTTAAAATAAGGGACCGTTCATAATTATGGGTTGGGGGCCATTAATTTTCATCCAAAACATTTAGGGGGGGGGGGGGGGGGCATCAAAATCCAATTGGCACTCAGTATAGGGGGTGCCACTTAAAACTTACTTTAATAATCGATCCGGTTTAGAGACGTATTGTAACGAATAAACTTTAGGTCAAGCAAAAAAACGGCAAACTGATCCTTACGGCAGAAAAACAGAAGCAGAAGCAAATAAAATAAAAGTGGAATATAATCACGCTGGGGATTTTTTAAGCTGAAATCGGCCAAACAAATTAAACTTCTTAGGGTTTCATCGGATGTCGCTGAAACTTGGGGAGGTAACCGATCTTAACATTTCAAACAACTTGACCGTTTCAGATTTTTCGTTTTTAACGTTTTTTGGCGCGAAAATGACGTCACAAAATTAATTAAAAAACGAATTAGTGCGTTACGATATATTTTTAAATGAGAAATGAAACACCAGGCCAGGGTAACATAAAAGCTGGAAAAAGTTTGCAACTGCTGCTTTTCATTAAGAAGCTATGACTCTTGAAATGTCGTAAAATTTCTTAAAAATAGAAACAAAATGGCGGGAAATTCAAATTTTAAAGGACTATATTGTTGTGACAAAAAGTAGCAGCTTAAAAATTTTTTCACTGTTCAAATTGTCCACGAACTGTCTTTTCTTGTTCCAAAGTAGATTGTAAAGCCTCCCCCAAAAAATGAATAAATGGTGTGACGTCATTTTACCGCCAAAAACCGTTAAAAACGAAAAATCGGCATCGGACAAGTTATTCAAGTTATTTAACCCTAAGGAGTTTAATTTGTTTGACCGATATCAGCTAAAAAAAAATCCCCAGCGTGAATAGTGCCCAATATTTCGCTTTGCGAAACAAAGCTTCTTCAGGGGCTAGCTTCTGCTTCTGGTTCTGTTTTTCTGCCGTAAGCATCAGTTTGCCGTTTGTTTGCTTCACGTCAAGTATTAATACTGATCTAGGTCTGGAAACCAGATCCGGCCATAACGGTTTGTTGCAGTGATCGTGCATTCTATGTTTCTTTTTATACAAACTTTAGGTCCACTTAAAGAAGATATCGATAAATTCCAAGTGAAATCCGAGCGCTTTTCAACATTTAACAGAATAAAATTACGAGACTGAAATAGGAGATCGATGTTTATTGTATAAACTCCAATGAAATATCAGGTGATCTCCCGCGCGAAAAAGTGATATCTTCACATGTGAAAATAACATGTTACCATGGATACCCATGCAAAGGCGTGCCGTGTTTGGTCCGAAGTTGTTTGTAATAACGCTCACATCTTGAATAAATAATTTTATTTGTTACATATCATCACAAAGTGTGGCAAATACATTTACGTTAATACGTGAAAACACCTATTCAACCCAGAAGACTCTGACACCTGTGGTCATAGGAAGAAGCTCGTGGCTCTTCGACTACTTCTAGTATTTGTTGTAATGAGCGGTCAATAGACCAATTCCGATATATTAAAATTCATACTTGGCTCCGAGGCTTAGGGGAATAAAACAAAAGAAATAAATTATTCATCCCTGAACCTCGATGTGATTTCTTTTGTTTTATTCCCCTAAGCCTCGGAGCCAAGTATGAATTTTGATATATCGGAATTGGTCTATTGTACCCAATTGTACCCACTGTCATCAGATTCCGAGTCAGATTCAGAACCTGATGAGTCAGAATCACTCAACGTTTGGTATATTTCTTCTTCACTTTCATCGGACTCTTCTGACTCATGAGGTTCGTCTGCTTGACATAGAAGTTCCTTCCTTGTGACTACTACATCACAAAGGGCGTCTCCTTTTGTTTCCCTTACATGGGTCGTGATCGTGGCAATTTTCTCTCACTTCAATTTCTTTTTCCAAGGAAGGTTATATTTTTGTAGGTATCTGTCAAGTTCGAAGACATATAATGTATTCAAACCACCTGTTAGAACAAGCTGCGCCCAGTTGTAGTCCTCAAACGTTTTGGCCGTCCTGCGTTCGCTCTTGGTCGATTCGCTTCTCAATTGTTTTGTGAATTGTAGATGTTTCAGATACTCAATGTATTTTGTTACCAGTTCCACTGAAACAATGTACTTTTTTGAGAAATCTGACATTTGATCCTCGTTTTGTAGTTTCCTTCACTGAATTGTATCAGCAATTCAAAGTCAATAAATGATTTATTGTGCAAGGTTATTTTATGCAATGCTAAGTTAAAGTTTTAAAAGAGATTTCATTGTTGAGGCCTAAATGTTGTTTGTACCGGCAATTCAAAGGTATTTTATAGCAAACATGGTAGATTGTTGGTGATAGTGGTGGTGGTAGAGAGGATGGGGGAGGGGGGGGGGAGGTCATGGTACTTTACCTTTGTCCGCAAGCTCTCATGAGGGGGGGGGGGGCAGAAAAAAATATCTTACATCATCGGGGGGGGGGGGGCTAGAAAAAAATATTTAAGGAAAAAAATTAAGATTCCCATAGACCCCCACCCCCCGCATCCCATAAATTATGAACGGTCCTTAACAGGAATGGTTTTACCAAGCGAACGAAAATAAACCCTGATCGCAAGTAAGAGGAGAGAGACAATGTGGAGTAAAGTTTGTTGTGTACGAACGAATAAATAAAAGTTTATTTGAGTGTCAAGAGGTGTAAAGCAAAAGTAAAAAAAAAACAGTGATCGAAAGAAAAAACTTATTAAAATCATAGGAATTTTACTATAGATGTTCACTGTCAAATGGAGAATATAAGGATTAGGCTTACCCTTCCTTCGCCCACCATGCAACCTGAATGTTAGGCTTTTCGGGACGGGGGAGCCTGACAAGAAGGTCATGAAAGGCACTAGAAATGGAGGAAACGAGGAGTTTCAAAATCGCTCAAAATGCAAGGGGCTTATATACTCAGGATACCCTCAGCGCTGTCTCCTCTCGCTGCATGCATGGTCATTTAGGGGGTATTGGCAACGGGTGTGCGATATTAGGCAGCTCCCTGAGCACGCTATGTTCATGTAATGTTCTTTCTTGTGCTGCAAAAGATGCAATGTGTTCCTTCCTAGTTGCTACGTAAGCATTTCGACTGGCCATCTAATTTGCAGAATCTGTCGGTAGTTCTTGTATCCAAGATTCTGTGTTCCTCCATAGAGCAACGCAGACTTGACATTTGTGTTTAATAGATGAGCTTTGTTTCTCAGTTTTTCTTCAGATTCATATGCCGCTATTAAAGGCATGGCGCGCTTTGGTAATGGTGGTCTCTCCGAACTTTTCACCATTTGACGAACTCGCGAAACTAGTGCGCTCAGATGTTAAGGTCGATAGTGAAATGTTACAGATATTTATTGAATCTAGTAAAACCGACCAATATAGGGACGGTGCATGGGTCGTTGTAGATGGCTGCTTCAGAGAAAGCTACTTGTCCTGTTACTCAATTGAATCGCTATCAGTTAGATAAGGCCAAGCTTAGTCACGACAGTCCTCTCTTTTGCCAGTTATCCAAGACCAAATATGATTACAAGCCTAGGGCTAAAGGGTTTAGCTATACCAGGCTTACATAATTAGTTTTCGAGGCGTTTAGAGGCATTGTGCCTGCTATTTCACGCATTGGAACTCGCAGTCTTAGGAGCGGCGGGGCTACCGCTGCCGCAAATGCCGCGGGTGTTCCGGATCGTCTTTTTAAGCGTCAAGGCCGCTGGTCAAATGATTCTGCCAATGGATGGCTACATCAAAGACTCCTTAACTTCGCGTTTGTCCGTTTCAAAAGCTTTAGGTATTTAGCTTTTCTCTTGGATATTGACCTTTGTTCCCAGTTGGTCTTGTCCGGGGGACCGCGATTTGGGGTTCAGCTGGCCCGGGGTTTTCCAGCTGTTGTTCCACAACCCCATTTCAGTTAGCTTTTGCTATTTTTGACGTTCTTTCAGTCAGTCTTTCGGGTAGCGTGGATTTTGTTTATATGCTGTCAGTAGTGTTTTATTTGTCATAGTGCAATAAACGAACGCTTGGCTTGAAGTGAGCCACACCCAGGGGATGTTGTGTGTGTTTTCTGAGGTGTTTCACTGTGATTTAGAGGAGAGCACTATACTTTTTATGAGCTGAAATTCTTACAAATGTGGTAAATCAAGGTCTGTTGTAACTATTTTTCTAACATAACTAGAAATCGGCGCTGTGTAAATTAAAACCCGTTTGTGGATAAATACGGAATGTTAAATTTTTCGAACTTTTGCAGGAGTTTGTTTTCCATAAATTTGTTAGCCTGCGTGTCTCC
The DNA here is from genome assembly GCA_022457155.1 of Cladopsammia gracilis. Taxonomy (NCBI): domain Eukaryota; kingdom Metazoa; phylum Cnidaria; class Anthozoa; order Scleractinia; family Dendrophylliidae; genus Cladopsammia; species Cladopsammia gracilis. The sequence goes on from JAJGOT010000952.1 coordinate 24,146, forward strand.
CTCGCGCACCCCGTTCTTTCTTGCGCCCATATTTATTTTATAAGTCTTCTATTTCCTAGTATTGTGACTTTTCAATTCACAAATTTAAGTCCAGTTTACCGAAATTATCAGTTGACACTACACCCATGATTCCCAACAATTAAGCACGAAGTCCTCTATGTACACTGACTACACTGTATCAAATTAACAGAATTCTGATCAGGATTTCAGAAGTTCTATTGGACATTCAACGCGGCATGATTATCCATGATCCCCAATGCAACAATTAAGCGCGAAGTCCTCTATGTACACTGTATCAAATTAACAGAATTCTAGACCTGCCAAGTCTCATGCCTTAGGCGTGAGTCTCACGCCTGCGAGTCCAAAACTCCGATCTCACGCCTACTCACGCCTATGGAATAATTTCTCACGCCTAATTACAGATTTGAGCTGTGAGACTTAACTGATCGCATGATCCAATAGCGTGCTGCCCAGATGACGTCATATTTGGCAGCATTGCATTGTGGGATCGAAATGCGGACAAATATTTCAAAATGGCTGCCTCGGAAACACCAGTTTTTGCGATTACTGTACATGTTGTGATAATTGTCGAGTTGTACCCAAGAACAGTGCTTCGTAGCACCTGTTTTTTCGTAGCTACCTGCATAGTTCTTGAATGTTTGTACGCATTTCAATCCCATGATGCTGCGCGCGAATTCTATTTTTAGAATCTGGGCGGAACGCTAGTTAAAATATAGTTACGTTCATGAAAATATGGCACTTTTTTGTAGGTTTTTATCGTTCTCAACGTTACAATTACAGAGGTCTGATGTCCATTTAAATTTCCGAATTCTTCGGAACATCTTCGGACATCTTCGGAATAGATCGGGTTTTCTTCGGATTTGGTCGGGTCGCCTTCGGAAATCCTGGCACTCCTACTAAAACATTCTCACGCCTATCACTCGTAAAAAGTTGGCTGGTATAGAATTCTGATCAGAATTTCAGAAGTTCTATTAGACATGCAAAGTGGCATGATTGCCCATAATCCCCCAACAATTAAGCGCAAAGTCCTCTATGCACACTGCCCCAAATAATTCTGATCAGTCAGAATTTCAGTAGTAATATATTCCCACTGGAGCCCCCACTCCCAAACACCCCAAGCTAGAATGAGTTATGGGAAGAAGCGAGCCCGGAGGCGAAAGGGAGCGGGAGCTCAAAAATGAAAGAACACGTCTAGTCATCGCTGCAGGGAGGAGGGAGGGGCGCCAAGCGGACGTCTGGCGGCCGTTAAAACGAAGAGAGGAATAAACCGGATAACGACGGCCTATTTATGCAGAACCACCTAATATATGCATAACACCACCCCCTACTGGCTCACGGATGCACGGGTGTAGAAACAATAGAATTCTAGCGGATTTGGGATTGTTTGTGCGTGATGGCACCAGTGAGAATAGTAATATATTCCCACTGGAGCCCCCACTCCCAAACACCCCAAGCTAGAATGAGTTATGGGAAGAAGCGAGCCCTACGGTGGCCGCTTCCGGATAACTCAATAAATAACAGAATGATAAACCATGGGCAAAACCGTGGGGAAAAAAACGTATCTCTCCCCACAACTCAAAATTCCTAACCTTACTCCTGACTTTTAGCCGCATGAGTTACAGGAAGGCAGGCCTGAAATTCTTAAGTTCATTAAAAGCCTTATGCGAGGACGCCACATTCTAGGAGGGAAAGAACCGTAGAAGGCGAAGGGACCGGGCTTGCTACACGGTGCTTTTCCCCTTTTTAATTACACCACCGGATGGTATGCATAAAAACTGCGCCCGGATTGAAGTCACAGCGAGGCCTTTTACATGGAGAGGCCCAATGGAGCAAAATGGAGAGGCCCAAAGGAGCAAAACGACGAAGGACTAGTAAACAAAAGGAAAGGGGAAAAGCTAACCGCGAAGCAGCCCCGAAATACCCCGTCCAGGGACAGAGCAATTAAGGGTATTAGATAACCCCATCGAAGACATACTAAGCGGTAGCTTTAATACAAAACGTGAAACTAAAGATTTGACACACGGACGGAGAAAACTAAAGGTTACCCTATGCGCACAGATGGAAAATTGTAAGGCTGAACAACTGAAAGTTTAGTGATCTCACAGGATAAATAATTGTAACAGAGACTTATCACGCAGACAAGAAATAGAAAGTTTTGTAGTCACACAGAATGAAAATTGTCACAGCGACTTGTCACACAGACTGAAAAAATGGAAGTTTTGAAGTCACGCAGGGTGAATAATAGTCACACAGACTTGTGACACTCAGACAAGAAAATGAAAATTTCTGTAGTCACACAGGCTGAAAAACCGAGACTTGCAACCCAGATTTTGTCACGCAGACTGAAAATTGAAAGTTTTGTAGTCACACGGACTGAATAGTAGTCACACACAGACTGAAAATTTAAAGTTTTGTAGTCACACAAACTAAATAATAGTCACACACAGACTGAAAACTTGCAAGTTTTGTAGTCACATAGACTAAATAGTCACACACAGATTGAAAATTGAAAGTTTTGTAGTCACACAGACTGAATAATAGACACACAGACTGAAAATTTGCAAGTTTTGTAGCCGCACAGACTGAATAATAGTCACACAGACTGAAAATGAAAAGTTTTGTAGTCACACAGACTGAAAATTGAACGTTTTGTAGTCACACAGACTGAATAGTAGTCACAAAGACTGAAATTGAACGTTTTGTAGTCACACAGACTGAATAATAGTCAGACTGAAAATGAAACGTTTTGTAGTCACACAGACTGAATAATAGTCACACAGACTGAAAATTGAACGTTTGTAGTCACACAGACTGAATAATAGTCACACAGACTGAAATTGAACGTTTTGTAGTCACTTGACTTTTTCTTATTCAATTCGGCGAAGACCTTCTCCGGCCATTTGCTTGCTGTTGCTTGTCGAATTGTCTGGCGTCGTAGCTAAAGATATCCCCATTGTTCCCTTTGCTTTCAACCCAGCTCGATCTTTCATGCATACAATAGCTCTTCATACCTTTATTCAAGTGGGCAATTTCTGAACTTTCCTTCAGTTATTGTATTTCATTGTTGTCAAATGTGGGAAAGCTATCCGCCATTGTTTCAACAAGACAAAGCTGTATCTGTGGTCACAGCAACTGTAATTTCTGTTGTAGGTATTTTTAATTAGGCTGAAATACAGCTCGTCTCAGCTAACCACATTTCAGAAATTTCTCAGCCAGTAGTGTAAGAACTAAAATCGTTACAGTCACATGAAACAAACTGGGCCAACATGACGTCATTCGAAGGAAACCGGTTCGCAAGTTTCGCCTGGCCTAATACATCTTTTTACCACGCTTGGCAAGGTGCCAAATGATTCAGGAAAATGTTCAGTTTGTTTCCACCATCAGCAAAAGTTGCCCAGAAAAATGCTTCCTTTGCTGTAAATTTATAAAAGTCGTGTTTTTGACCCAAAACACCACATTCCATAATCAAATGAAATACTTCAGAGCTTTGGATAAAACAATTTACGGTGTCACTTCGATCAAACACAGCTAACAACTGCTTCGGGTGGCAGTTCAGAGGTGACGTTTTGACTTTTACAATGAATGCCTGACGACTGTTCTTTTTTGGTCGAGGCCCTTTATATCGGGGTCCAAACATTAAATGCTTCACACGTCCCATTGGAAAAGAAGGGGATGCTAAATCAATTGTTGTCGAATAACGGCTCTTTAATGAGCCGCACAACGATTTGTGTTGTAGTAAGTGGTTTTCTAAGCACTCTTTTCCACAGTACACTGCAATGTAACATTCAGGGCATCTTGTAAGGCGCAGCTTGGGAATTTCTTTGTAACACTGGCAGCACCTGAATTGCGCTTCTTCACTGCTGTTTGCTGGATGAAACAAACCCTCTACGTTGTTGAATTCCTCGTTGTTTTCTACGGTGGGTGGAATAGAGTAATACTTTGTTTCTCCTGGTGGAAGATACAACGAGACTGGGTCTCCAAAGGTTCTCTTCAGGTTTGGGTACCGAAGCCACGGTCCAGCATGGTCTCGCACAACGTTTGACTGTATAGAAATTTGGCCAGAAAAATTGACACCTATAGAAATGCCACCGCACTTATTACTAAATATTACATTTTCCTTTATGTTTGCTGAAGTCTTAGACTTGATCAAAATTCCCCAGAAAACGTTCTCAAATATTTTGTTGTTAGTGATCGACAGGTGACAATAATCTGACAATAAACCAAAACCCACGTTATGATGGATGTCATTGCTGTCTACCGAAACCTCCTGATTGCTATGCATGGCAAATACACCATCTTCGTGATTCTCGAATATCGTGTTACTGTGTATCAAACATCGTCCTGCGTCTGGCCCTATAACGAAACCATAGGTACCATTGTCATAAACTTTATTTTGAGATGCAACAAGTTGACCTTCTTTTCTTGCCTCGAAGCCAGCATGATGGTTTCTGTACACCACACAATTCCTGACAAATAGGCGAGACCCATTCGCAGCTGCAACACCGCTACCTCCGCAATGATGTATTTGACAATGTTCGATATATCCGGCGCTACCGTCTTGTAATTGAACTCCAGGAGACCTTAAAATGCCAGACGGTATTTTGTTGCCAAATTCGTTGGATCGATTGCAAGTAGGCTTCTCCAGTGAAGCAGCGATACATCCCTGACCTCCATTGCATTCTGGATAGTCTTGGCAACCTGTAATTCCCGCTGAGATCTGGCAATGGCTCATCTGGATTAGTGCGGTTTGGCCGTGGCAAATCAAAGAAGGAATGCCTCTTGGAAACGTAACATTTTCGAGATAACACTTTGCATCTCGAACCACAAAGCCATCTTTACAATTCAAGACAGCTCCTGAACCAAGACCCACAACCTGCAGATCAAAACCGACACCAAAAAGACTGACATTGTATTCACCCTCGAGCAAAAGAAACGTTTTGTTAGCCTGTGGCTTTTGCAACGCCAACTCCAATTCATTGTCATTAGCGATAACGTCATAACGGAGATCTGGGAACATTTTTTGTATCTCTTCTCTGTTACAAGCTTTGGGGTGTAAATGGATAGCTAATGCAGCAGTTGCCTCAGCACATCCTTTCAGATGGCCGGAACCACTTTTGACAAGTTCATGGAGAGACCACGCCTTGCGTTGAAGTGCTTCACTGAAATAGGGATTAAGTTTAAGGCACTGTTCACAATCACCTACAGCATTCTGTGGCTTGCCAAGTTTCAAATAGCAGAGAGCTCTGTTGGAATATAGACGGTAGTCCTTTGGGTACAGTTCAATAGCTTTGGTATACAGACCTAACGCCTTCTCATACTCTGTGCAATTTACAGCTTGATTTCCCTCTTCTCTCAGTTGATTAGCATTACTTTCAGCTTCATTAAAGTCCTCGCGACTAGTAGGCCGTTCTTTCATACAGTGAGATATCAACTTGTAGTACCTGTTTTTCAAAGGCATGTTAAAGTAAAGAATAATGTTTAATGTTTCTTCAGTCGGCAGTTGTTTAAGGTGAGCTAGAAATTCCAGTTTTCGTTTCTGAATTTCTTGGGCCTTAATTTTCTCGCGTGCAACACTGAAGGATATTGCCACTTCATTTAACAGGCGCACTATCTCCTCTGTATAAAGCAAAGCAGACACAGATTCTTCATTCTTTGCAGTGAAGTCGAGTATATGCTCTTGGAAATATGTTGCGTGTGAGGCCAACTTTCCCCAGAAATGTAGCGAAGGAGGATTCTCAACACTAAATACAGCTGTATCTTCTTTAAACTCTTTACATACCTCGACCGGTGAACAAGTATTTGCAAACGCATAGTGCATAACACGTGTCCCAGCAACGAAAGAAAATTCCCTCGAGAAAAATTCCTTGTTGAAAGCATCATCCTTTCGTTTTTCATCCATCCAGCTTCGTATGACTTCTTGCACTAAACGATGGACACAATATGAGTTTTCCCCGAACTGCTGAAAAAGAGACAACTTTGTAAGAAGGGACATAACCTCCCTCCGTCTAAACGGACTACTCATGACATCAACCAGGCTGGGGAAGTCTATCAGTGGAAGTCCTTGATTGATCACTTCAAATGGAATATCATCGGGACCAAGATAAGCTGATATCTCCATAACTAGAGTTGCCGCAACACGCACCTCCTTCGCATATCGAGTACTATTAGTGATTTGCTCGAAATTCATCAACCACGTTGTATGGACCGCCAAACGGTCACGAGATGTGCATTCGTCCGGTTCTTGCGTCTCCATCTTTTTCAGAAGCTCCCCCTTCTGATCTCTGTACTGTTCAACATATTCTTTTATGGAACAGGAAAGGTACTGTATGTACGCCGCGGCTTGATTTAGAGCCAAGGGAAGACCACCAAGCTCGACGGCCAGCTCACGAATTTCTTCGTCTTCTCCAGTCATTTTGCCAGTTTGTTTGCGTAAAAATTCAGTGCTCTCTTCTTGGGTGAGACATTGTAACTCAATACAAGACCTTTGCGAGATTCCTGCTTCTTTATGTGTTTCTCTTGGTTCTTTCCTGGTTGTAATTATGATATGTCCATGTGCTCCTTGTTGCCACTTGCCTTTGACAAGCTTACGCATGTCTTCAGACATCTCTAGCTCGTCGAGGTTGTCAACGACCAGACACCACAACTGTCTTTGCCTCTTTAGCCATCCCAGGGTTTTTGTTAGGGTAAAGGAAAAATCATTCTCAAATGTTGTAATCTGCATCTCATCCGCCATTTCTCTGACAGAATTCTGGAAAACTCTGTTGTTTTCACCTGAAATCCAGAAAACGCCACCCGGATATTCATCCTTGTGTCTCCAGCTAAACTCAACAGCAAGTGAAGTTTTACCTACTCCACCAAGACCGCATATAGCTGTAAGAGCACAACCACTAGTGGTTCCTTTCAGATTAGCTGCAATGGAACCTAGCTCGCTATCACGACCACAAAAGCAAGCATTGCGCCTAGGTGCCAGAAAAGCGACATCACTGGTTGAAATGTTTAAATGCTGTTCCAGCGACGATTCCAGTTCTTTCACTTTGGAATCTGTCTCAGTATGCTTCCTTTCTAAAACGTCTAACTTTGATGACACAAATTCCTCGAAGACATTTTGCCTTTTTTCAACCAAATCTTGGCGCACTTCAACTTTGGTCAAACGTTCCAAACAATTGGTAATTTCAAGTTTGACATTTTGCAAGGCCTTATGTATCTTCTGGGCATCATCAACGCTAGAGTTTTTCATCACTTCAACATCATGTTCAAGGTTGGTAACTTGATCATTGACAAGGTTCATCAAATCCTTATCAACAGGGCAGCCCATGCACAACTTAACTCCTGCAAAAAAGAGAGTTATTATGAAATAAAATGAATGACTTGTATAACAAACATATTACATGCGTCTCATATGACTTTACACACACTTATGAGAGTGGCATCAGATCTCAGTGTGAAGGAGCAGGTCCATTTTTGGATCTCATCAGTGCCTATGGTCCCGTCGTGGAACGGCACGGATAAAAATTGGTTCCGTGTACCTTTCGTTTTAGTTCTTGTGCATCGTGTAACACTCACGTACCCGTACCATTTGTTCTTTTCTGAGCCGGCACTGTTTTGTTCCCAGTTGTTTACTTCTGTGCGCATGCGTATTTAGCTCGAACGTCTTGCAATAATGGCGGAAAGAAATCAAGAAAAGGGACTGAAGAAGAATAAATCAAAACCAAAAGCGAAAGAAAAGGACTCCAATGTTTGGACCGATGAAGAAGTTGACGTTTTATTAGATGTATTTAGCGAATAAACAATCCAAAGCTCTCTAAAGGCAGCGAGGTCGCAAACAAGGAACTGGAACGTGTTCCTTGAGATACGAAAGTTTTTATACCATTCGTCATCAGAGTAGGTGTTGTATACCAGATCGAACCAAGCACTTGTTCGTTGCTGCTGCCAAATTGATCTTTGCATTGTTGAATGGCAGATTACGAATGTTAGAAGAATAAACATGAACTTAAATTTTCGTTTCCGACGTAATCTCTTTTCTAAGCTTGTCTTGGTTTCACGCTACTTCAAAAAAGATCCACTTGTTTTCCTTCTTGAAAGCAAACGCGGCAAAGTGATAATCTATAACATCTTCCGTCGCCATTTTGCTTTACGAGCATGCGCGGCGCACACGAATGACAGTGGTCTACTAATTAACGCGGGCTCAACCATGTTCGGTCTCTGAAATTCTGTCGCGTAAGGGCTGGTTCCCACTAGCGACGTTATCGGAAGCGGAGTCGGAGTCGAAGTCGGAAGCCTTCCGTTCTGGTGGAAATCAAAAAACCGAGTCGCAATCGGAATCGGAAGCTCCACGGAATCGGAAGGATCAGAAGGTTTCCTTTTTCTTCCGATTCCGCTTCTGCTTCCGTCGCTTCCGTCGCTTCCGTCGTTTTGATTTCCACTAGATGGTAAGGTTCTTGCGATTCCGATCCGCTTACGATTCCGCTTACGTCGCTTACGTCGCTAGTGGGAACCAAGCTTTAACAGTCCTTGCCGTTCCAACTAGGTTGAGGACCGGTGCCTCTTTTTATTGAAAAGATTGAATATTTCTCGTAATATATATCTAACTGGATTTGTTAAAACATGTCTCTAGAAATTTCAAGCGCGTTTTAACAATTTGACACTTGAGGCGAATGAAAAACATTTAAAAGTATCTAGTTAGAGCTTAAAATGACATCTTAATTGCTGGCAACTCACGACAAGTTGCTCTCGGCAAAAGTGACAACACTGCAATGAAATTAACAACATTTGGAAAGCACACAAATAATGACCTTTTAGTATGTCAAACGATACGGTCGATAGCAAAACGTTCGCCGAAGATAGATCTAGAATTCGCCTTCCTTGAACCCAGAATGGGTTATCCGAGGCACTATTGCTTTAACTAACACAAAAGAAGCTGTTTTATGCCTTGCACAGGACATACTAAACATCTCGATCGAACATACCTGTCAGCTGATCAGCAATCATTTGTCAACACCAACTTGACCAAGCCGGAAATCACACAATAAAATTCTTATGCGGCAGTAAAAATCTTCCGGGAAACTACCCATAGCCTTTCCACGTTTCTCACAAGCAAAATATCATCAAATAACTCGAAAAAAACTCACGCACTTGGCAAATAAACATCCACAAACATTTGTCTTCACAGCAATTTTATTCGAGTTTCCCGATGTAGACTCGCGTTTGACAAGGGAACAAATAGCACCTTGCATTCAAAACACATTTTTACTAAGTCTGGCCGAGTCAAAATTCACCAACAATTCGGCTGCCGTTTAATATATATGACCCGTAGAGGCTACTTTTTGAGGCCAAGACTTGTTACCGCCAAGTACAAATCGCACAATATTATAACCTTTTCGTCTCGGCTCGAGATTAAAACTGTGACCCGTGTAGCCTGAAAAGAGACGAAATACAGTAAAATATAGGACAAGGACAGACTGTGCCAATTGCCAGCTTCTTTCCCTCCTCCCTTTTTTCCTCGGGAAAACTTTGTTCAAGGCGGCCACAAGGAAATCTACTGAAAATAACCGACAAAGAAAGCCACTGATTTCTAGCGCGCGCGCTGCTTCGAAACGTTTGATTCTGTCATAGTAGAGAATCATGGGAAGTAACGACAATCTTTGCACTTGGAGAAGGGGAAGGGAGGGGGAGGGGGGGGGGGGGGTATTTGCTGGGTTTAAGCCAGTTTATAAACTCATGACTGTAAGGTCTACTGCAGCTTTTAAGAAGATATTTAGTAAAAAATAATGATAACAAAACCAAACAAGGCAGTAAACAGGAGTCGACAAAGGGATCTCAGAGCAATTTCGAGAGCCATGTTTTAACAAATCCAGTTAGATATATAGATAGGCTTAGCCTAACAGTGGAGCTCTCTGAACAGGAACGATGATGATAAGCTTAACTTAGGTGAAAGGTCGGAAGCGCAAGAAAAATTAGAATTAAGATTGACGACCGGGCTATTTTTCAATTTTAGCAATTCTCAAAAACAGTGTTACGCAACCGTCTGCACAGTACATTTGGAATACACAAAAGCCCACAAAACTTTTTCTTGGTCTAGAATAACTAGTGTGACTTATTTCCAAATAAAATACACCTGTTGCGTATCGAAAATTGCCTGAGAAACTGATTTGGAAATCAAAATTGCAAAAATACACAGACATGTTTGTGCAAGGCGTCGCGTGTGAAGTTAGAACTTTAAAATCCAAGTCTTGTTTTGTTTACATAAAATCGCTTTTCAACCTATGTAATGAATGAACAAACACATGAAAATGGATAACAAAATCTTCTTTTGGAAAATTTTATACAAATATCCGTTAGTTTATGTTTCAAAGAAAAAGCATACCATAAGCGCATCGAGAAGCTGTCTGGCTGAGCTCATGGCGAAATTTAAGATGTCAATCCGACTGAATTTGAGCACGTTTTATAAACATTTCTCCAAAACTAACGAGAAGACAATGAAAAAGTCAAACACAAATAGATATCAACACAAATTTCCATAGAAAAATGTAATTTTTTGAACCGTTAACTCCCTCGGCTGCTTGAAAATTCTTTAAAACTCCACTTCTTCGTGGATAAAAAGTTCCTCGAAGCAAGATTTCATCGCTTAAAGCTCTTCTTTTTCTGAGCATTCTTTAAAGCTTTCTCTTTCTATTTTGATTATTTTAAATGTGTGTTATTGCAAAATCACGGCCGGTTTTGGCTGGCCCGGCTGTCAGTGGGTTAAAGAAGTTTAGCTCTAAACAAATGCTTCGACAATTTACTAGTTTTAATTGTCCTAAGACGAAATCAGGTTTAAAAATAAGCACTTAGCTCTATATTTCTCCAAAAACGCTTGACTTGCAGAGTTACGCAGCCTCAAATGCGGTCTTGACCACTGTTTGAGAAATGTGAAACCTGTCGTGAGTAACAAACCGCGAAATAAATGCAAGGAAAAACAATTTTCAAACCGTTTTCTCCGCTAAACACAGCAAAAGTGTTTGCTGCAGCTGACGTGACATCGGCCGTGAAGCCGAGCGAAAAACAAAGCCTCGGTTTGGTTTCAAGATCCCGGATGTTGCGTGACGTCATACGCGCCCGCAAGCTAGCGCTGTCCAACCCGGCGGATGGACACATGTACGGACGCGCCCGTAAAACAATCCGCTCGCCATGACCATGAAAAATGATGGGCATAGGTTCTATGAGTATGGAGCTCCGCGAGCGGGCCTTCGGCCCGCGACAGCTCCGCTATAAACGGTTGAAAATTCATAGAACCGGTACTCTTTTTATCCAAGCCGTTCCTCTTTTTCTGTCATGTAAACGTACTAACTCTTTTTGGATACAAGGCTGAGTAATATAATGGGAGAAGAACATTCCAAACTAAACCTTGAAAAGAACTAAACTTGTTAAATGGTTTACCCTTTTCCTTCCAGTCGCAAAGATCGGCAACTACTTTAGCTTCGTTTGGTAGTCCCAATGAACCAAGCAATTTTTCCATGAAATGAAAACAATTCTTCATCTCAGGATCCGTCCAGTGGTCAAAATTGCAATGACCCCATTCATTCCTCACTTTAGAGCGGACATCCTTAGCAATGGTTTGAATGTGAGTTGGAAAAATAGACGCATTTGCCAGAATACCCAACACAGCAGACAGATCGCATGAGTTATCAAACCCTGCAGTTTCAACAAAACAAAAAGTGACATATTTAAATTTTTTCATTATGTTTAGATGGTGTTTCACTAAACAGCATTTCATGCGACTGATGTCTCAGGCTGAAAGAAGTGAAATTTTTGTTTCAGATATATACGTGTAAACGGGCATCAATTTTCAGAAAGTTGGTATGTGAAAGGGTAAGGGTTTGAACTGCGGAACAGGGCCTCTCTGTAAAAAAACATATGAAGTAAACCCCACTTGTGAGCAAACTGCAGTTGGAGCACATCAAGAAGAAATGGCTCTCTTTGGTTCAGCGTATCCTGTCCCGTTTTGAAATCATCTATCACTATGTCCCGGGGGATGCAGGAATCACATTTACCAAAACAGCTGATTACCTAGCGAGCAGTGCCCTTACATTTGGGGACCTGGACCCCACAGCAAAAGACATTCTCGAAGGATTCTCGAAGGATTCTCGAAGCTGAACTCACTGCATACAGCACAAGGCCCATGGGAAGGCTGCTGGAAAAGGGGATAAGGGGATAAGTAGGGGAGAAGGAGAGAAGGAGCCTCAGACCCCTTAGGGAAGAAAGTAGACGTGTAGCAACACAGCTAAAGACGGGAGCTCTTTCAAAGGTTGTTCTTTAAAATTTGTTGGACATGGTCGCGGTCGGGGTCGCAGGAGGGGGACCTGGGTATTTATGTATTTATTTAAATCAATATTTATACAGGAGCATCCACTTTAGCATAGATAGTTTAGTTTAGTTAATTTTTTTTTCTTTTGATGACATACTAAACCAAACCAACCCCCACCACCCCCCGAGTAAACACCACTTTTTATTACCTGTAAACTTGGCCATGTGTGGTTCAAGGTAGAGTTTAGCCAGGTCTTCAGCCGTGTTGACTTTGTAATCATATGAACTTTCTTTCCTTTTAAACGTCACCAAGTTATAATTGATGCTTCCATAATTCAACTTAAATGATCCATCCTGAGTCAAATGAGGCCCTTTAAACACTTGAGTGTCAATTCCATGTGCACTCTTCAGAAATGTGTAATGTTTGGGTAACTCTTGACCCACAAAATCACGGAGGACTGGTAATAAGACTCTATGCAAACCAATACCAACCACCACCCATCTCTTCTGGTTCTCTCCAAGGTCAAAGGTGCTGACTGAGAGTACAAAATCAGTAAGTCATTAGTCTATACCCACCCAATATAAACAGAATCCAAATGGCCATTTCTGAGTAAGATATGTAATTTTAAACTGTCATAAATTTTAAAAAAAACTTACAATATAGTAGAAAGTAAAATCTCAATAAACTCAGTGTTGCACAAAAAGAAAAATTCAGAAAATGTGAAAGTCTAACCCTGATCCAAGAGGTTTTCTTTCTTCTTTCTCCTCAAACAAACTTGAAAGAAAACCTCTGAGACCATTTTACATACAAGTCCCAAAGGACCTGAAAATTTTTTAGCCTCCCACCTGATTCACAGGTCTAAAAAGGCCACTGATTTTAAGTCTGACTGAATCTCTTTTCATCAAGGTTTTACAGTTGCAGGGTTTTCAATATTTTGGAATAATATACCTTAAAAACTGGTGTATAAGCAGCAATTTTTTGTTGTAAAATTTTCACTCAAAATTAGGGGTGCGGCTTATCTGCAGGAACATCTGCAGTTACCATAATTTTCTGTGATATAGTCATAACCCAGGGGGATACTCACTTAATGTGACGGGAAAGGGACCTGGTTCATAACCCAGGGGGATACTCGCTTAATGTGATGGGAAAGAGACCTGGTTCATAACCCAGGGGGATACTCGCTTAATGTGATGGGAAAGGGACCTGTTTCATAACCGAGGGGGATACTCACTTAAAGTGACGGGAAAGAGACCTGGTCCATAACCCAGGGGGATACTCGCTTAATGTGATGGGAAAGGGACCTGTTTCATAACCCAGGGGGATACTCGCTTAATGTGATGGGAAAGGGACCTGGTTCATAACCTAGGGGGATACTCGCTTAATGTGATCGGAAAGGGACCTAGTTCATAACCCAGGGGGATACTCACTAAATGTGACAGGAAAGAGACCTGGTTCATAACCCAGGGGGATACTCGCTTAATGTGATGGGAAAGGGACCTGTTTCATAACCCAGGGGGTATATATACTGGCTTACCATGACTGGGATATTGGGAGAAATATGGCTGTGATACTTTAGTTTTGTTGCAAATACATGTATACAGTCATATTTAAATGGCAAGGGGAAGGGAACTGGGTCATTAACCCAGGGGTGGGAGAAAGGGAACTCTTTCATTAACCCAGGGGTGTGGGGAAGGGAACTGGTTCATTAACCAAGGGGTGGGGGGAGGGAACTGGTTCATGAACCCAGGGGTGGGGCCGGGGGGAGGGGAGGGGAACTGGTTCATTAACCCAGGGATGGGGGCAGGAGCAAACTGGTTCATTGACCCAGGGGTGGGGGAAATATGGCTGTGATACTTTAGTTTTGTTACAAATACATGTACACAGTCATATTTAAATGGCAAGGGGAAGGGAACTGGTTCATTAACCCAGGGGTGGGAGAAAGGGAACTCTTTCATTAACCCAGGGATGTGGGGAAGGGAACTGGTTCATGAACCCAGGGGTGGGGGGGAGGGGAACTGGTTTATGAACCCAGGGGTGGGGGGGGGGGAGGGGAACTGGTTCATTAACCCAGGGATGGGGGCAGGAGCAAACTGGTTCATTGACCCAGGGGTGGGGGATACTCGGACTTAAAAGTAAAAGGGAGTTTAGTTTGAAATGCACGATTTTGTGGGGGAGTAAAACTTAACCAAACATTTTTTCATAAGGGTTTATGTTACAATTTTAGACATGGGGGGTAGGGGTACATTATATAGCCCACTTTGATCTTTAAGGATGTACTGGTTTATTAATGGCTGTAAATGCAAAATGTAAAATTAAGGAATGGAGGTGGGGGTGTCGTTTTATGGCTTAACTTACTTGGTCGGACAGCAGCTGCACTGGGGGTGCTCATAGCCATGGAGACAGCACCAAAGGAAGGTAACTATTCTGAGAACCAACATGATAAAAAAACAAAAGTTACCTCAATTGATTTTTTTTTTTTATTTTTTTATTTATTTTTTATTTTTTTTTATTTTTTTTATTTGCAATACACTTCTAATAAACACCATTGCAGCTAACTTACACTTATTTACAATACTTACAATGCTTACAATACTTAAAGCTTTCTTACAATACTTAAAAAACTTACAATGCTACAACACTTACTACATTTTTTAAAAGGAATAAAATCAAAAAAAAAAATGACTTATAAGACTATTACTTGTGTATATATTTTTATTTAGAATAATTTAATTTAATTTTCCCCATATTTTCAAAAACAGCTGTAACTTTTTTTGGACAAAATGACTTTTCTTCAAAATATCCAGTTTGTCTTGGAGACGTAGAAGAAAGCCTTCAAAACACAAGTTGCCAATACATGCACTCGTCGCAAAAATGTGGTATTTTGCAATAAGAAGGGTGACATTAAGTGCCTGTTTATTTTCGATGTCTTCATGCCATCCGTATAAGACAGCGGATTCCGTTAGAGTAATGGTCTGTTGAAGTTTTATGCACCACCAGCATGTGAATCTATCCCAGAAAGCTTTGGATACCGTGCAGTGGTATAGTAGGTGGGTTATTGTTTGTTTTTCAGTTTCACATAATGTACAAATATCATTTTCAACAATGCCAGCTCGAAATAGGCTGGATCTGGTAGGTAAAATGTGATGAATTATTTTATACTGGAAAGCAACGAGTTTAGAATCCTTAGTAATTTGGAAAGGCAATGAGTACACTTTGTGTATGTTTTCTTTAGTGAAACCATAATTAAGAATTCTTTTCTCTGCAGTCGGTGGATTTATATTATTGTTTAAAAGTGTATTGTAGGCTACTCTTGTTGATGGAGGGTCTTGGGGAGGGGTAGTTTGGGGCAAGTTGTTTTGTTTTAGTTTTTGTTTCCAAGCAGCTGGTATAGCGGCGATGATGCCGTAATAAAGTGTGAATAGGATTTTAGTGTTAGCTTTGCGCTGGATTTCATCAAGAGAAAAGAAAGTGTTGTCATCTTTTAGAAGATCTTTAATACGTGTAATGTGAGCTTGGAATAAAGGTTTGTAGAAAATCGGTTGGTTTCCAATTCGGATATAACTGTTATTCCAAATAATTTTGTCTTGTATATGGTGGTCTTCAGCGAGTTTAACAACGTTATATTCCTGCCAATACTTGAGTAAAGTACGATAAAAAGGCGGAAGGTTATCTAGGCTAAGGTTTTTGATGTCATACTGACACTTTATCTGGAAAGGTAAACCCCCATACTGGGCGGTGGCAAATTCTGGAATAACTTTCCAGACGGAGTCATTTTGATCGGTTATTCTCTTAATCCAAGCTATTTTAAGTGCTTTGTCCATCAATTCGAAATCCATCATTCTAAGACCTCCTTGGTTTATATTTGCTATTATTGTCTTTCTTTTTATTTTGGGCGGTTTTCCTTCCCATATAAAATCTAAAGAAATCTTGTTAATCTCTTTCACATAAATATCGGGAATCTCAAGCACGGAGGTGTTGTAAATTAACTTCAACAATCCAAGAGTTTTAACAATTTTGATTCTGCCATGGAGAGTAAGCTTCCTTCTTTTCCAACTTTTAAGGGTGTTTTCTAGCTTGATAACTTTCTCAGCAAAATTTAGATTATTTGCAGCGTCAGAGTTATAAGAAAAGTAAATGCCGAGGGCTTGAATCGGCTCGTGTGGCCATTTAAAATTACCTAAGGTGTCAGTCCTGTTTCTCCAAGCTCCTAGCCACATTGCTTCTGTTTTGCTTGTATTTATTTCAAGACCAGAGGCAAGCTTAAATTCGTGAAGAAGTTTTAATAGATTGGTTACGGAATGTTGGTCGCTTACAAACACTGTTGTGTCGTCTGCAAATTGCGTAAGTTTTATTTCTTTACCTCCAATATTAATTCCTTTAATATCCTTATTGTTTTTCAAGGCTTTTGATAGAAGCTCAATACCGATCACAAAGAGGAGGCCTGATAGTGGGCATCCTTGCCTAACGCCTCGGTGTAATTGGAAAAAAACTGATGCGTGGCCATTATTCAGGACACAGCTGGACACGTTGTGGTAGATTACTTCTATCCATCTCTGGATATCCGAACCGAAATTAAAGGCTTTGATTGCGGCTGATAAGTAGTTCCATTCAATAGTGTCAAAAGCTTTACGAAAATCTAAAAATATTGCAATTCCAGGCAAATTTGCATTTTTCGTGAAAAACATGATATCTTGAATCAATCTGATATTTTCGCCGATGTAGCGGCCTTCAACGTAACCGGTTTGCTCGGGATTTATAATCTTGGGTAAGACTTTTTCTATTCTTTTGGCTATGACTTTAGTAAGTATTTTATAGTCTACATTCAATAACGAAATCGGGCGTAGATTTTCCAGAAGGGCTTTGTCTTTATTTTTTTTGGGAATAAGAGAAATTATGCCGCGCCGTTGACTAATCAACATCGAGCCGGATTGAAAGGCGAAGTGGAGGCTATCTAACAACTCGTCTCGCAGCTCGGGCCAAAAAAATTTGTAGAATTCGGCCGTGAAACCGTCAGTACCTGGTGTTTTACCATTTTTAAAATCCTTTAATGCATTCAGGCACTCGGTATCTGTAATTGGCCCGTTACATAGTTTTTGATCGTCTTGGGATAGTGGTGTAACATTCTCGGCTTTTAGAAAGCTTTACCTCAATTGATTAGTGTATAAAGACAGTAATATCACAATTGCTAAATGGTTTTGCATTGCTATCCATTGTGAATGGCTTAAAAATTTCCCGCCACATTCTCAAACAATCAGAAGTAAACAAAAACAACTACAGGTGGGTTGCTTGCCAATGCAGCAGATCATCCAATTTTTGTGCCCCGGATCTTAGCTTATAGTTCGGATCTTGGATCTGTACCCTTTACAGATTACCATTGTTTGCATGTTTGTTTTTGTCTTAGCCAAGATCAGGTGCAGTCAACCTGTGCTGTTACTTAAATATTTTGTCAAAATCAATGTTCACTCACATTAAGGCATGAGAATTTAAACTCAACCTTTCTAAAAACTAAATAATCCCACACATTGAAATTTGCACTGGGTTTAAGTCAGGAAATCTTTATTACATCTCATAAGTTCACAAAGAATTTGAGAATTCATATTTGGGCATAAATTTTTCCAGATTGATGAATTTGGCAATCAAAATGTAATAAATCGGCATATTTGCATACCCCTATTCACCCACCCCCTTGGCGATTCTATTAATGAAGACAGCAATAAAATTAAAAGCTTGCTTTGAAACTAAAATGGACAGAAATCAAGTACGGTGGATTTGAATAGTTGCATCCAAACTATACATCCCTGGGGATAAAGCATGACTTGCAATGCAATAAAGTTTTAAAATAGGGGATCAGGGGCAGATCTGGGATTTTTTTCTGGGGGGTGGCTACGGGTATATGCCTAAGTCTATTTAAGAATTGGTTCATGCTTAGCGTGCGTCTATCAAGTTATGGATGCATGCAGGAAGTTTGGAGAGCACGAGAGAAGCGTAAGAGTTGCTCGAGGCAATAGCCGAGATCAACTCTAGCTTCTCGAGTGCTCTCCAAACTTCCCAAGTGCATTCCATAACTCAATAGATGCACAGCTAAATCATGAACCAATTCTTTTATAACATAGTGAAAGGAAAAGAAAAAATATTGATCGCATGACTGAACAAAAAAAGGCGCAAAAATTATTCCCGCATATTGCAGTTCACCTTGGCGGCGCTGAATGAAAGTTCACCTTGGCAAACCTGTTCAAACTGCTTGATCTGGAAAACAAACAAGCACGATTTTCTGAAAATGTCTTCTTTTTCCCCAATAGTTTTTTTTTTTTTTTTTTTTTTTTTTTTGGGGGGGGGGGGGGGGGGGTGCACGTGTCCGGCTCTGGTGCTTTTCGACCCCCCACCGTTTAGGTTTGCTGTAAAATTGTTGTGCTTCAATGAATATTAATGTATCGTGGGCCTGGCTGACCAACGCTCATTATGCGTTTATTCGGCTGTGTAGTAACTGTAGTGGGAGCAAAATTATGTTTTGTTATCATGACAAAGCATTTTCACACGTTGTTAAGTCTTTTTACCACCCGATTCGATTTCGTAGTGTGAACGCGAAGCGAAACGAATTAGACACCATACCAAAACAATCATGGCGTTCTTCGATCGTCTTAATCACAAGCACAAAGAGCAGCCCGAGTCAAAATTTAAAAGCGATAAAGTTCTTAACTTTAGTCTTACCGAGTGAGTCGACGAAAATTGTCCGTTCTTTCTGCCACTAAACGCTCCAAGAAAGATGAAAACGGCGCTTTTCACCTCATGCGCGACTCGTGCGCGACTTATGCGCTAGAAGCAACCTCGTCCCCAGGGCCTTCTCCGCTTTTCAAATTCAAAATGGCGGGTCGGGCGCCCGACCAGCCATTTTGCTGCCACCAGGGGCGGATTTAGGGGTGGGCCGAGGGGGCCGCGGCCCCCCCTTTTGCCGGGGATTATTATTATTATTTTTTAATATTTTAGTTAGCAACGTCTGTCAGATGGTATTTTGCAGCTTTTGCTTTGTTTCCTGAGATATGTTTCCTTTATTATCAATACAATGATGAACATTATCAAGCGTTGTTCGAATCAACCCGCCTTTTTAAACAAGTTTCAAGAATATTTACAGAAGCACCATGGGAGAAGACGGCCTCAACGCACTGTTGCTGCTCTTTGTTCACAAAGACGTAGCTTTAGATTATGGTGCAATTGTTGACGACTATGCCAAGCGTAACCAGAGAAGGAATGACATTAATCAACCCCTGCAGTAACTCTTCTTAAAGTCATTTCCATGGGATATTTCGTTTGTTTAATTTGTTTTTGAAAAATTATCTTAAAATCTGTCATCCGAAGCCTTCAATTTTGGTCACAAATGTTCCCAGAATGCATGCAGTATAGCATCAATTTTATGGCGGGAAATGTTCATGTTGGTGCTTTGGCGCGAGGTTGCGCTCTCGCCGCAATTGCTGCGGCTTATGTTTGATTTAATATTATTGTTAAGTTGGAAAAGGTCATGTCATTCATCAAAACACGTATCATTTTAAAAGTGTTTATTGTACTTCTTTGACAACCACACCAGTATTTTATTAAATATTTCAGCATTTCTTGTTCAATATGGAATCCAAGCAATTCATAAATTTAGGCTTCCAGAATGCACCAGATTGCATCTCCGAGTACTCCAAATGGCAACATTTTTCGGGGGGGGGGGGCATGCCCCCCAAACCAAACCCCCTAGATTGTCACGCCTTCGGCGCTCCTGATGGGCGCTGGCGCGCCCATATTGTCACTATAAAAATTGCTCCGGCTCCCATTTTATAGATTTCCTGGATCCGCCCCTGATTTTAGTCAGAGCCAAACACCGCAGACCACCCCCCCCCCCCCCAACACCAGGAGCTTTCCGCTGTAACAGAAATAGGTGCAAAACGTGTCCTTTTATCTCAGAGGGAACCACGTTTTACACCTTTTTCTCTACATGCAAACGAACAACAACGAATACGACACCACATCTCTTGCTCATCTACGAATCTCATAGTATGATATAGTGCTGCAGATGCAAAGTACAATGGAGAGACTAAACGACATCTCAGCGACAGATTTGGTGAACACAGATGCGCAATCGAAAAAGCCATTAAACAACATCACATTGATCAGCCTACCGCCGTTTCAGATCACTTTACTCTTCCTGGCCATTCAATCAACGACATAAAACTCATTCCTCTTGAACTCATTAACTCTGATAGAGACGCCATTCGTAAGGCCAGAGAAGCATTTTTAATTTCCAAGGGCAAGACTCTTGAACCTCATGGGATGAACAGGCGCGATGAAACTTAATATATTTCTATTTTTATAGTAGCCTTTGTAAACGTATCTGCTGTTAACCAATGATATTTAATCTTTTCATTTGACTTATTTTATATCTTGTAACCGTTTTATTCCATTTTTACTTAGCTCTTTGCAGCCCCTGATGAAGGTTAGTTTTGTCTAACCGAAATATTGGGCAATAAAATACCCTTTATAGCTGTCCGATCCGCCTTGCATTTAGTTTTAAGTTGTATTCAATACTGCTGATCCTGATCTACACCAAGATCCGGCTTCACTTCGCCGTGCTGTTTGTCCAAGTGGTCCTTGCTTTATTTTAGAGTTGCGCTAGAAGCATGTTGTACTTCCGCTCAAAGAAGAAGACTGGGGGGGAGGCAAGATGAAACAGAAACCCAGGATATTTTCCAGGAGCGGGACTTCGCCATGACGTCTCAGTGGATTCCTCCGGGATTTTCGACATTCAAAGGTATAGGGTGCGTTCGATTGGGAAATCCGGATTTCGGATTTCCATTGTTCATGGAAATCCATCGCGGAGAAGGATTTCGGTAATTGGAAATCCGTTTTTGTATTTTGCGATTTTTTGGGAAATCCGAAATCCGGATTTCAAAATCGAAATCCGGATTTCCCAATGGAAGTCATGGAACGTACCCATAGATAGTAAACTATTCTCAACGGTCTCGCTCACACCTATTGTTGAATTTGGGTACCGACAGTCTCTTGTAGGATATAACCCTAAAAACACTGGAATGGGTCTCAAAAACCAGCACGGGACATACCCATACTCAAAGAGAGAGAAACCCCACACTAAAAAACCCAAACTAAAAAGGAAGAGGAACTAAGAAGCAGGGAAAGCAGAGACAAAGTCTTTTAAATGGTTAAGGTCCGAATATAAACTGGTTGAAGAGGAGACAGATGAAACATCTGAGGACAATAGATCTGAAGGGGAGCCCCCACGAAGAACTTCTGCGAGCTTCATGTAGCACAAGGCAGTGCCTTTATTGCTCCAGCCCACGTGGGACATCACATCCGCCAATTGTGACCCAGACAATGCGAGAGGATAGGCGAACAGGGCATTAGGCCTTCTTAGAGGAGGACATAGAAGTGTTGTGGACCTGCGTCTTTTTCCGGGAGCCTTTGCGAGCCAGAAAGCGACATATCCTATATATATAGGTGTGGCAGAGAAAACATCTTGTCTCCCGGTCAAGAACTCAGAAAACGAGAAAACTCCTTTTAGGGTGTCTTTAAGTAACAATCCGTGTAAGAAGTGGGCAACCCAAATGCACGGAATGCAGAAAGGTGTGAACTGTGCTATTGTTGAAACCGTCCACCTCATTGGCTAAAACATGAAAATCTACCATAACTTCATCAGGCAGCGCATTTATTTATCTCTAGTTTACTAATTGATTCCCTTTACTAATTTACTACAGTTTACTAGTTTACTAATTGATTTACTAATTGATTCACTAATTGATTCACTAATTGATTCCCTTTACTAATTGATTCCCTTCCCGTTGATTCCCGACTAATATCGGAAAAAAAAAACATCATCAGCTTTAGCAGTTGACTCTTGGGAAAAATTACCACAAGAATTCAAAGATCTTAGTCATTTTGATTTCAAAAAAAAAAAAAGTTAAACGGTATTTATTGTCGAAACAGATATATTGTCCAACCCCAGTCGTCTTCTAATTTTCGCTATTTTTTTTTTTTTTGCTATGTTTGCTATTTGTGTGCAGTGTGTGTGTGT
The DNA here is from genome assembly GCA_022457155.1 of Cladopsammia gracilis. NCBI lineage: Eukaryota > Metazoa > Cnidaria > Anthozoa > Scleractinia > Dendrophylliidae > Cladopsammia > Cladopsammia gracilis. The sequence goes on from JAJGOT010000952.1 coordinate 46,513, forward strand.
TTATGTGTTTACAATAGATGTCTACATGTGAATTGATACTATACAAGACTAGTGTCTAACTAGAAAACTGTATGGTTAATTTAGACACTAGGCATTTCCTCAATTGTTATTTATATTTAGTTATTCGTCCTATTGTTTTAGTAATTTTAGTTTAGCTAGATATATATTTTCTTGTAACAAAAATGTCATGGTAATGTGAAAATAAAGTATTGTTGTTGTTGTTTTAGTGAAAACTATTGTAATTTTTAATGCAACAAAAATTCTATGTGGGGAACATGGAAAATTAGAAGTCTTTCTTGGCCATTGTTTTGGAGTCTCACGATTGGATGAAATCTTGTAACACAAAAGAAACATCGCTTTAAAATAAAAGTTTCAGTAACTTTTATTTCAAAACCATGTTGTCCATAGGTTGACATATTCTCAGTACGAAAATCTAAGCATTCTTATGTGGGGAAAGCGAAATGCATCGGAACAATAGCGAATTGCCTACTTCTTACACGGATTGTTACTTAAATAGCATAAGCAGAGGACAAAGCAAAGCTCTGCAATTGAAAAAGACGGTTATACCCTGTACATGACAAATATATATATGATATAAAGGCTGCCAGCCCTTAAGTGGTGAACAGGATATAATGTCGAGGAAAACGTAAACGATTGTGAGCGGGAAACTTGCGAGAGAACCCACCCAATGGATGGCAACCTGAGCGTCAGTAATCCGACTAGGGCATTAGACACCCTTTCAGGGTACCATGGGAAAAAGGAAACAAAACAAATGGCGCGGTAGAAGACGCGGAACAGGAGAGGCGTATAGGGCAACCACAGCTATGTATTATGCTTCCTTAGATGAGGACGTAGAAGTAATATGGACCTGCGTCTTTCCCGGGAGCCTTACCAAGCCAGAAAGCGACAAGTATTCTAGGCGGGGCAGAGAGAACATCTTGTCTCCCGGCCAGGAACTCAGAAAACTGGAAACTCCTTTTAAGGGTGTCTTTTGATTAGCATAAGCAGAGGACAAAACGAAGCCCTGCAACTGGTAAAGACGGCTATACTTGACAAATATATATATATGATATAAAGGCGCCAGCCCTTGAGTGGTGAACAGGATATAATGTCAAGGAAAACGTAAACGATTGTGCGCGGGAAACTTGCGAGAGAACCCACCCAAGGGATGGCAACCTGAGCGCCAGTAATCCGACTAGGGCATTAGACACCTTTTCAGGCTACCATGGGAAAATAAGGAAATGAAACAAATGGCGCGGGAGAGGGCGCGGAACAAAACAAACTCCACAAATGACAGGGAAATAATGAGTAAACAGAAAGGAATACGGATAACAACCCGAAGCATGGAAACTTCGAGTTTAACACCAAGATAAACACGTGAACCATAAAATTCCACTAATAAAGGCGGAACGCACAATAAAAGAGTGCTAAACCGGGTAAAACTGGCAACAATAGTCTTATAGAAAATGAAACAATAGGATGCCAATGACACGAAAAATAGCGAATTTGCAAAATTTAAAACATAAAAATAGATACAAGAACCAAGCAGACCCAGGGTAATAAAAACCAACGTCTAGTAGGCGGATAGCGGAAAACCATGTGAAGCTAAAAACTTGGTACGAGAAAACCAGAAGTATACAAAACTAATATGAGTAAAATGTAAGGGATAACCCGGGGGTGTTTGTGATGCGAAGCACGCATGCCTAAAGAATGCAAACGAGCAAATCGAGGGGCAAGCGCCGCACAATGTGGATGTTCGTTTGGCAAAACACGCAAAACAAAAGATGAGAAACGCAAGCGTACGAACTAAAAGGGAAACCGAGCTTACGAAGTACACAAACTAGCAGTCTGTGTGGCAAAACACGCATGAAATGAACAAGTCTACAATACAAACATCGAAACAAGAGCAAAGGACAATGTACAAATCCGATGTTTGTGAGGCGAAACACGCATAACAAAACATGACAAACGCAAGCGTGTAAACTAAAAGTGGAACCGGGCTAAAAGCACTACGAGGGCAAAACTTTAAAAGTGGGGTGAAAAATAAACAAACACGCAAAAAAATGAATTGGATATGCTAAGTAAAATATCACAAGAGCCCAGAGCACCAAATGTAAAAATAAGAGGTAACACATATAATATAAACAGCGCGTAATAGCAGGACGAAAGGGCAAAAGTTAGCGAATATGAAGTCCAAAGGGCGAAATGTTCAAACCAGGGCGACAAATATCAAATTTATAAAGAGCCCGCAAATGCCCAAAGGGCAATCGTTCAAAGCAGGGCGAACAAATATCAAATTTATAAACATCCCACAAACGCCCAAAAGGATAATCGTTGAAAGCAGGGCGAACAAATACAAGATTTATAAACACCCCGCAAAACGCCCAAAGGGCGAAACGTTCAAAGCAGGGCGAACAAATATTAAATTTACAAACAGCCCGCAAATGCCCAAAGGGCAATCGGTAAAGGCAGGGCGAACAAATACAAGATTTATAAAAACGCCCAATTAAAGGGCGGGCGAAAAAAAAGGGCAAAACGCCCAATTGAGGGACGAAACGTTCAGAGCAGGGCGAACAAATATCAAATTCATAAACATAAGGATAAAAAGGCAGCCCGGTTTAACAATATACTGAATACAAGTAAACGAGGACGAAACTGGAGGGAAGGGAAACATATATAAATAAAGTTGACAAACCTCAAGAGAGATTTCATCAGCTGGAGCTGCGCCTTGTGCTGCGCCTTGTGCTTATGGTTCAGGGTGTAAAACAGCGTCGTCTTGAGGTGGAGCTGGTGGTAATACGTTGGGAAGGACAGCTTGGGCTTGAGGGACAGCATTTGCTGGTATTTGAGGTTCAACCATGCTGAATAGCGGCTTGGCTGCTTCGAGAGAATGGCATTATTCCTTTGTTCACTCTTCCTTTTATATGTGCGACGTGCGACGGCTGAGCATAGATAATAGCATCGCAAAACTCTGATTAAACATCTCTAAAGAAATGGCAGATTCATTGCAAGCAGGTTTGATAAATAAGGTAAACTGCCTTTGTACAAAACAGAACATTGATATATTTCTAATTTAGATTTTGAAAACCCTTCCAATATACTTTCACAAGCAAAACAGCAGAATATTAAGATTAGTCTCATGAACCACCAAATCAATCTATTAAATTCAAATAAAAAACTCAAATTTTATACAGTTTTCAAAAATGATACAAAACATTCTGTTTCCCTTAATTATAAAAAAAATCAAAAACACAAGAAGGCTGTTACTAAATTTAAGGTAGGGAACCACAAATTGAGAATAGAAACTGGAAGATGTCATTCTCTGAGAATAACTGTAACATGTGCACAGTTGCACTACGAAAAAGGAAAAGTGCAAAAACCTGTTCTTAAACATAGTTCTTGAGCATGCTTTAGAATTATTAAAATCCGGCGAGAATGTACTTTGTATGTCTAATTAATTCCTATTGGTCTTTTTTTTTAAATTTTAATTGAAATTCTCTATTGGCCTTTTTTTAATTTTAATTGAAATTCTCTATTGGTTTTTTAATTCAGTTTTTCACTTTTTGTTTTTATATTTTTCATTTTTCTATGACAACGTTATTGCAATTAGGTGTAATGATGATTATATCAAACAACCAAAATTAATCCCTGTTAACAAATTTTAATTATTTGATATAACCATTTTGGCATGTTTGTTTATGTGATATAACCAAATAGCAATCGCTGTCTCCGGAATTCGTTACATAATATAACCATTTAAATAATGATAAAAAGCACTCAGTTTCTGCTAAATAATAAATTTACAAACGGCGCCCCATAAGCAAGAAGCCAGCGCAAATAGATTTCACAATGACCCGTTCACCATATCAGGTTCCGTACTATGTACTCACTTGTCACTCGAATCACGAGCTGCCACATCACGAGTTCCGAGGAACAAGGAGCCCATAGTGTCGCAAAGATGTCTCGCAAAGAAAAATGTAGATGAACAAAGCCCATCTGAACATTAAAACGCATGGACAAAACCATGCTTAAAGAACACAGCATATCGGATCTGTAAAGACCTACGGTACCATATATGGCCGAAGATTAACGCAGTTTTTGTCGGTAGCATGCAGACCATGAAGTAACTAGGAATAATGTTACTAGCCGTTACCCCCCCCCCCCCCCTCCCCCTCCTGGATGGGAAGTTACAGTACTGGTCATAGTCTAAGGACACTCTCTTCTTTGTCTTCTTTTCACGTCCCTTTATCGTCTGGTGAAAAATATCCGTTCTTCCCCCTTTCCACACCCTTAGAATGTTGAGCTCAAATGTTCAAAATGATGACTGATCTTCAACATTGCTTGGAGAGGTAGGGAAGGGGCAAGAACACATAAGCAAAACTACTAAACGCCATTGAATTACTCGGCAGAGGTAACATTTTCATAACAAAACTTTTTAGAAGTGTCCCAAATACTTTTGGCCAAAACGTATTTCATTTCATACAGGGCTACCCCCAGACAAGAAATGCTTTCTTGCCCAGCATCATGTCGCCGTTAAGGGACCGTTCATAATTTATGGGTTTGGGGGGGGGGGGGGGGCTATGGGGATTTGGAGGGGGCCATTAATTTTCATTTACATTTAGGGGGGGTGGGGGCATCAAAATTCAATTGGTACTCAGTATAAGGGGTGCCACTTAAAACTTACTTTAATAATCGGTCCGGTTTAGAGACGTATTTTAACGAATAAACTTTAGGTCCAAAGAAGATATCGATAAATTCCAAGTGAAATCCGAGCACTTTTCAACATTTAACAGAATAAAATTACGAGACTGAAATAGGAGATCGATATTTATTCTATAAACTCCAATGAAATATCAGGTGATCTCCCGCGCGAAAAAGTGATATCTTCACATGTGAAAATAACATAAAGGCGTGCCGTGTTTGGTCCGAAGCTGTTTGTAATAACGCTCACATCTTGAATAAAGAATTTTATTTGTTACATAACATCACAAGTTTGGCAAATACATTTACGTTTATACGTGAAAACACCTATTCAACCCGGAAGACTCTGACACCTGTGGTCATAGGAGTAAGCTCGTGGCTCTTCGGCCACTTCTAGTATTTGTTGTAATGAGCGGCCAATTGTACCCACTGTCATCAGATTCCGAGTCAGATTCAGAACCTGATGAGTCAGAATCTTCACTTTCATCGGTCTCTTCTGACTCATGAGGTTCGTCTGCTTGACATAGAAGTTCCTTCCTTGTGACTACTACATCACAAAGGGCGTCTCCTTTTATTTCTCTTACATGGGTCCTGATCGTGGCAATTTTCTCTCACTTCAATTTCTTTTTCCATGGAAGGTTATATTTTTGTAGGTATCTGTCAAGTTCGAAGACATATAATGTATTCAAACCACCTGTTAGAACAAGCTGCGCCCAGTTGTAGTCCTCAAACGTTTTGGTCGTCCTGCGTTCGCTCTTGGTCGATTCGCTTCTCAATTGTTTTGTGAATTGTAGGTGTTTCAGATGCTCAATGTATTTTGTTACCAGTTCCACTGAAACAATGTACTTTTTTGAGAAATCCGACATTTGATCCTCGTTTTGTAGTTTTCCTTCACTGAATTGTATCAGCAATTCAAAGTCAATAAATAATTTATTGTGCAAGGTTATTTTATGCAATATTAATTAAAAAGTTAAAGTTTTAAAAAAGACTTGAGGATGGGAGGGGGTGGTGGTCATGGTACTTTACCTTTGTCCGCAAGCTCTCATGAGGGGGGGGAGGGGGCAGAAAAAATATCTTACATCATCAGGGGGGTTAGAAAAAATATTTAAGGAACAAATTAAGATCCCCATAGATAACCCCCCCCCCCCCCCCCCCCCAACCCATAAATTATGAACGTTCCCTAACAGGAATACGAAAAAAGCAAGTGACACACTCGAACACCTACCCCGCGGCCTGGTCAGCACCTTACGCATGCGCACAGCCATATCACCCGGGCAGTGGCAGCCATGGACAGCTGTTTCGTCCTGGCTGTTTCGTCCTGGTTGTTTCGTCCCAGCTGTTTCGTCCTGGTTTCCTAACAGGAATGGTTTTACCAAGCGAACGAAAATAAACCCTGATCGCAAGTTAGAGGAGAGAGACAATGTGGAGTAAAGTTTGTTGTGTACGAACGAATAAATGAAAGTTTATTTGAGTGTTAAGAGGTGTAAAGCAAAAGTAAAAAAAACACAGTGAGCGAAATATAAAATCATAGGAATTTTACTATAGATGTTCACTGTCAAATGGAGAATATATGGATTAGGCTTACCCTTCCTTCGCCCACCATGCAACCTTTTTTTTATTATTATTATTTTAATAACACAAATACAAGTGCTTCTTTTCATGTTACTTTACACTACTTATACTACTTACGATATTAACGATAAACACAAAGGCAAACAGACATCAATAAAAACTACGTGTATTACAAAAAAAAAACCTTTTACGCGTTACACATTACCGACCATTTTTTATAAAATTCACTTAAGGTTCTGTTTTTGGTGCAAATATATTTCTCTATTTTAAATTTAATATTTATCCTTAACTTAAACCCAGCAATAATAGGACGGGTTTGTGATCTTCTGCACTCCCATATATATAGTTTTGCTATTATTAGAAAGTAGTTCAGTAAAGGGCATTGTACAGCTATAATTCCTAATAGCACATCCTGTAAACTAAGACTAATCCATTCATTTGACAGCAGATAATAATTTAATTAATTTAATTCAAAGTCCTTCCAGAAAAGTTTAACATATACACAATCAAAGAGAAGGTGAATAAGGGTTTCAGGTTTCGACTTACAAAAGGAACATTTATCATCATTTATCAACCCACCATGCAACCTGAATGTTAGGCTTTTCGGGACGGGGGAGCCTGACAAGAATAGAAGGTCATGAAAGGCACTAGAAATGGAGAAAAAGAGGAGTTCAAAAATCGCTCAAAATGCAAGGGGCTTATATACTCAGGATGACCCTCAGCGCTGTCTCCTCTCGCTGTACGCATGGTCATTTAGGGGGTATTGGCAACGGGTGTTCGATATTGGGCAGCTCCCTTAACAGGCTATGTTCATGTAATGTTCTTTCTTGTGCTGCAAAAGATGCAATGTGTTCCTTCCTAGTTGCTACGTATGCATTTCCACTGGCCATCTAATTTGCAGAATCTGTCGGTAGTTCTTGTATCCAAGATTCTGTGTTCCTCCATAGAGCAACGCAGACTTGACATTTGTGTTTAATAGGTGAGCTTTGTTTCTCAGTCTTTCTTCAGATTCATTTGCAGCTATTAAAGGCATGGCGCGCTTTGGTAATGGTGGTCTCTCCGAACTTTTCACCATTTGATGAACTCGCGAAACTAGTGCGCTCAGATGTTAAGGTCGATAGTGAAATGTTACAGATATTTATTGAATCTAGTAAAACCGACCAATATAGGGACGGTGCATGGATCGTTGTAGCTAGCTGCTTCAGAAAAAGCTACTTGTCCTGTTACTCTATTGAATCGCTATCAGTTAGATAAGGCCAAGCTTAGTCACGACAGTCCTCTCTTTTGCCAGTTATCCAAGACCAAATATGATTACAAGCCTAGGTCTAAAGGGTTTAGCTATACCAGGCTTACATAATTAGTTTTCGATGCGTTTAGAGGCATTGTGCCTGCTATTTCACGCATTGGAACTCACAGTCTTAGGAGCGGCAGGGCTACCGCTGCCGCAAATGCCGCGAATGTTCCGGATCGTCTTTTTAAGCGGCAAGGCCGCTGGTCAAGTGATTCTGCCAAAGATGGCTATATCAAAGACTCCTTAACTTCGCGTTTGTCCGTTTCAAAAGCTTTAGGTATTTAGCTTTTCTCTTGGATATTGACCTTTGTTTCCAGTTGGTCTTGCCCGAGGGACCGCGATTTGGGGTTCACCTGGCCCGGGGTTTTCCAGCTGTTGTTCCACAACCCAATTTCAGTTAGCTTTTGCTATTTTTGACGTGCTTTCAGTTAGTCTTTCGGGTAGCGTGGATTTTGTTTATATGCTGTCAGTAGTGTTTTACTTATCATAGTGCAATAAACGAACGCTTGGCTTGAAGCGAGCCACGCCCAAGGGATGTTGTGTGTGTTTTCTGGGGCGTTTCACTGTGATTTAGAGGAGAGCACTACTTTCTATGGGCTGAAATTCTTACAAATGTGGTAAATCAAGGTCTGTTGCATGTAACTATTTTTCTAACATAACTAGAAATCGGCGCTGTGTAAATTAAAACCCGTTTGTGGATAAATACGGAATAATAAATTTTTCGAACTTTTGCAGGAGTTTGTTTTCCATAAATTTGTTAGCCTGCGTGTCTCCCTCGCGCACCCCGTTCTTTCTTGCGCCCATTTTATTGCTGCGAGCCCTTTGGCGAGCAGCACACTAATCGTGACAGGCTCCCTGGGTTTCATTTGACCGAGTGAGACCTGGGCGCTTTATATACGGCGCAATAGCTCGTTTTGAGGATTTCGTGGACTTTTTCGTGGACTATGATTTTGAGTGAGGATGCAGTATGTATCGTCAGCGGCAGTAGTTGTAGAATTCCGCGTGGTCAGGATAGGTCTGAACACGTACAACTGTATTAGTAACTGTAGAATCAACTGTATTAGCGCGCGCTAAAATAGCGAATTAATTTCGCGATCATATGGCGAGTAAAATTGTCATTTTAAGAGAAAACGATGATTGGTTTTGAACGGCTGTATTAGCAACTGTAAAAACAACTGTTTAAGCGCGCGCTAAAATTGCGAATTAATCTCGTGATCATGTGGCGAGTAAAATTAGGAGACTTTAGATCGGACGACGAGTACGAGATTGGGTACGAGTACGACTTTTAAAACTTAGTTCGCCGTACTCTAAAGAACCATTTACCACACAAATTTTATACCTAGAGTCTTCTTATCTTCTGGTTTGCAACAGGAGGGACCGATAGTTTTGGGGACGTGACTGGCTTTAAATTCAAAAGTCGTACTCGTACTCAATCTCGTACTCGTCGTCCGATCTAAAGTCCCCTATTGTCATTTTAAGAGAAAACGATGATAGGTTTTGAACAGTTGTATTAGCAACGGTAAAAACATCTGTATTTGCGGGCGCTAAAATTGCGACTGAATTAATCTCGCGATCATAGTCATTTTGAGAGAAAACGATGAATGTTATCGAGTTTCTAAAAGTAGTAATTTCTCTCGAGTCTGCAATTGCATGGTTGAAAGATAAAAAACCTGATAAAGAGCAACCACACAAGTCCGGAGTGTGACGCTTTGTTTTTTTGAGCAATTTTTGAGTGACATTTTGTTGTTTTTTTAACTTGTCAAATTTGAATTTTTGCTATTTTTGAACTTTAATTAGTACTTTGCTGACGCAATTTGATGACATTAAATGCGCTATTTCAGCGCGCGCTAATACAGTTGGTTTTTCGCTATATAGCGCGGCACCCCTAAAGGTAACCAAAGCCGAGGTTTTGCGTTGGACTATGACTATGCGGAGCTAACCCCTCCTCGTCGTATACTCGGGGGCATAAAACATTACAAGCTAAGCAATGGAAAACGACGAATTCTGTACTATTTAGTACTATATTTATATTTAACACAAATTCATGCTTATTATTCAAACAATTCACTTACGTTTTTGGGAAAATATATACAAAAAAAACAGTAATCATAACATAGCCTATTGACAATCATAAGTATTGACACTACACTGTATTTGATGAGTAACATCGCAGCACTTCACTGGCTCTCAGCTATTTCTAGTTTTATAAGTCTTCTTCCTAGTATTGTGACTTTTCAATTCACAAATTTAAGTCCAGTTTACCGAAATTATCAGTTGACACTTGACCCATGATTCCCAGCAATTATATACCTGCCAACCTTTTCCGAGTGATAGGCGCGAGAATTGTTTCATGGGAGAGCCAGGATTTCCGAAGGCGACCCGACCAAATCCGAAGAAAACCCGATCTATTCCGAAGGTGTCCGAAGATGTTCCGAAGAATTCGGGAGTTTCCATGGACCTCAGACCTCAGTATTTGTAATGTTCAGAAAGATAAAAACCTACAAAAAAGTGCCATATTTTCACGAACGTAACTATATTTTAAATTGGATCATGCGATCAGTTACGGCTGATAGCTCAAATCTGTTAGTCAGGTGTGAGAAATTGTTCCATAGGCGTGAGTAGGCGTGAGATCGGAGTTTTGGACTCGCAGGCGTGAGACTTGGCAGGTCTACAATTAAGCGCGAAGTCTTCTATATACACTGACTACACTGTATCAAATTAACAGAATTCTGATCAGGATTTCAGAAGTTCTATTGGACATGCAACGCGGCATGATTATCCATGATCCCCAATGCAACAATTATCGCGAAGTCCTCCATGTACACTGTATCAAATTAACAGAATTCTGATCAGAATTTCAGAAGTTCTATTAGACATGCAACGTGGGATGATAACCCATAATCCCCCAACAATTAAGCGCAAACTCCTCTATGCACACTGCCCCAAATAATTAACAGAATTCTGATCAGTCAGAATTTCAGAAGTTCTAGATATGCTACGTGACATGGACTTCTGCCTTTGGTGAACGTTTTGGCCTCTGACTGAATCCTTCGTTTTTTTAGTTGAGTTTATAATAAAAGCGGTAAATAAATTTGCGAGAGGAATTTTATATAAGTCGGGAGGAAACTAACTCGTCGAGAATTGGTATTGGAAGGGGCTTTGAGAAATTGAAATCTAAATCGAGAGAGTCTACGGAAGTTACAGGAGAGTGGGGTCCAGTAAGCAAGGAATCACGCGACTGGTGGCGGCTTGCGCTTGGGTGGCGGCGACGGTGGCGGCGGGTTGGCGGCGGGCTGCCAGCTATTTTGGCGGGAAATCGCGGTGTGTTTCAACTTTCTCCATCTTTGTTTTTCTCTTACCGAGAAAAACATGTTAAGTTCTTATCTGTGTAAAGACAATTTTGTTCTACTTTTTTAGGATGGAATGGGGGAGTGTAGAGCTCACCAGTCCTCCGAAACCAACTCGAATTGCGGATTGTTTAATGCCAACAAGCTCAGTTAAAGAACAAACATTTCAACAAAGTGAGCAGACAACTCAAGATGATTTTCTCCGCGAACAAGATGGCGAAGTAAGCTTGAGTTCAAAGGAAATAGTTAGCTTGCCAGCTTTGGCTGGTGAAGTTGCTATCGCTCAAAAGCAGCAAATTAACGACCTTGGTAAAAAACAGGAGGTTCTTGACCAGCTTAAGGTAAGTTGAAACGAAGTTTGTAAAGCTCTTAACGCGGTAAAAACATTTTATCGATCACTTGAGTGCTGGATTGTGTTTGAGAATATTTTAAAGTTTCACAGTTTATGACTTTGTTCTGTTTGACATGTACGGACTTGCACCATAAGGAAAAGAACCATCAAGGTACATAAAATATATCAGTTTAATTTGACAATGTTTTTAGCTTAAAATTCAAGGTTAAATTTATCTAAGCTCGCCATTCATATTAGCTTAGTTTTCCTAAGTTAGCTAGTCCATAGCCGGCAGTATTAAAAAACAACAGTGAACATATTAAACTCGCTCTTAAAATTAAGAATTTCAAGTGCAATTAGCTGAGAAATCTTGCATGGTATTCACCGAGCTAGGCAGATTTTAAATACTTGCCTCTAATTTTTTTTTTTCAGTACAATTAAAGATCAATTCCGTGAAAGCTGATGTTGCTGCCGTTTCGAGGAAAGTTTATTTGACCGAAGACGATGTTTCAAGAAAACAAGAAATCTGCGAAGAACTTGAGAAAGGTTACCTTACTTCAGTGCATTATTAAGCATTAAACTGAACATACGTGTTCACTGTATTTAAAGCAAGACCCTAATGCTGATTAGTATTATGTTTCAGTAAGAGTGCACCTCTTTGGAACCTCTAATTTCATTGGTCCTGGATGAGGTGCACCTCTATTGTTGTTAGGGCTAGGGTCCATTGTTCTTGTGTTTGTTCTATTGTTTTTCTTAGCCAATCCTGTAAGAAGTTACGAATGGTACACTTTGACTTTATGTTTAATTCTTGTAAAATTGGTCCTAATTTTGTTTTCTTAGGAATTACAACATTTAATAGATGATAAGAGAATTTGCAGCATAAAATACGGCGATATGGGGGTGTGACTAAGAGGAGATCCTAGCCACCCCCCCCCCGATACTTACTTAACTACAACCCCCCCCCCCCCCCCCCTACTCACTACTATATCTGAGATCTCGTCCAAAATGCTCACTGTGTTTAACGCCCGGGATATTCACCGGAAACTCATAATCGTTTGCTTATATAACCAACAACAGTATATAACAAACAACCCACATCACGCCAACTCCACAGCAGCGGTCCCTACACATTTCAACTTACCAGGCCACTCTTCCGCGGACATGAGACTCATCCCGCTTGAACTGCAGCCTGCCATCAATGCTTCCCGTCGAAAAGCACGCGAGGCCCTTTTAATTCATAGAGGGAACACTTTGTCACCAGAAGGCATTAACCGAAGGAACGGACGCTGAACTCAGTTTTGTATCATACACTATATATGTCATATATTATTTTTATCTTATGTTTACAAGTGCGCTGTCTACATGTCATGTATTAGCCAATCATTTATAACCATGTAATTTTCAAATTTGAGGAGCCGTTACAATATTTTCTCTCAGTATAGCCCTGGCCCTGAGGAAGACTAATACTATTAGTCGAAATATTGGCCATTGGTAAATCTGCCCTTTGCCGTAGTGCCAGCCTTGCATTCAGTTTTGTATTTTCACATTCAAGTGACGCCTGGCACGAGATCTTTCACAAGGAAGATCCGGCAACTATACCAGCAAGTTTAATTTCTGCGTCGTGTGGACATCTGCATTCAAAGGTTTTTAAACAACAGTTTTATTCATGTATTTATAGAGCTAGATGCACTAATTTCTTCTGGAGAAATCCTTGTGCAGCAGCTTGCCATGGCAAAGGAGAAACTAGAAAAAGGAAGAGAGTAAGAAATTGTTGATAGTAATATACCTTGCATAAACAAACTGTTGCAACCATTAAGAAGAACACACTTTATTACCATACTTTACAAAAAAAAAACATTTTTACAATATAGAATTATAAACAAAAATAGGTAATATTACCCAGAATAACTGAAAGCTAATCAAGTTGAGTAACAATAAATAATATTTATGAATGGAAGATATAGGTTGGCAATAAAGTTTAAAAAGGTAGTGTATATATATCATATATATGATATTTAATTAAATTAAATTTACTAAAAATAAATTCGAATAAGTAAAGATTTGGTAAAACATTTGACAATAAAAATCTGCGATAAAATATTACGAAACATAACACGACGTTTCGACGTTTCCAGAACGTCATTATCAAGTGAGAATAAAATAATGAAATCGAGTATATATAATAAAAAGATGAATAATTAATTAATAATTAGATTAGGAAAGAAAACGAAAAAGAAAAAATTAGAACAAAATAGATTTATAGATAGGTTTTTGATTTTAAATAGCTATAAGTCTGTAAGATGTTTAGTTTGATTTTATTTTTGAAATTACTGAAGGGAAGGTGTTTAATAAGTTTAATAATAAGTCTTCGTTTGCAGACGAGTTCCGCCTGGTTAGCTCCGATGGAACAGTAGCACACTACAGACTAGGTGGAGGTGCAGTGGTTTAGTGTTTAGCGCTTTGGACTTCAGATCTGGAGGTCTGTGGTTCAATTAAGGTCTGGTCTCGGCAAAAGACCACTGATATTTGCATTCTCGATATTTAGCTTGCAGTTGAGGTTCATGCGGGGGAATATCATTTTAAATATTTGCATATGAAAAGATTGTCCCGCATGAGCCTCGACTGCACGCTAGTTCTAGTTCACTACCGAGGATGCGAATATGGTCTATCCACCCAGGTGTATAATTGGGTACCCGCGCGTACTGTTGGGGGTAACCTTGCGAGGGACTGGTATCCCATCCAGGAGGGAGTAGCAATAATCCTAGTTGCTTCATGCCACAGAAACTGGGTTAAGCTCCGGACATGTGAGCCACACGTGGCTGTGTGTGACTTTTTACCTTACTTACCTACTTACTTACCTACCAAGATCTTACAAGATGTGCTCAACACCTTGTCTCAGTCGACGTCATTGGCCAATGCGTTTAGCCGAACGTTAGCTTTGCCTCTTATAATTTCTCACACTCAAAATAGTAGGAAAGGTGTGGGCTCCAGGGGACGTAAAGAACTCACTCATTGCTTGAAAAGAGTAGGGGACGTAGTTGTGGTCCTTCCATGGGAGGCCGGAAGGGGTTATTAATTGAGACGAAAGGTCTGTTTCCTTTTTCCATCACAGCAACAAATTCACTGACTGAACTGTGAAAAGTAGAATACTATTTTTATTGAACAATAATTCTGAAACCCTGTAAATTGCAAAGGCAAGCGGTCAAATAATATATGTAAATCCTTGCAGAACATACAAGCAATACCGTACAAAAATGGCAACCCATGCAAAACAAGTGCAGCTATACGAGATGAACAGTCCCATTAACCTGAATATTGCCAAGCAAAAAGAACGCAACACTAAGATGACGGAGGAATGTATGATTTTAATACTTAATATACTTTAGCAAATCAAAATGAATGATTAACTTATTTTTATAAAACGTTTTCGCCTTAGGTAAAATGACTATGTAATAGTTCTGCTTGTTTCCACGGACTATCCGGCCTGCAAACCTAGCTTTCTGTTTCCGATCTTAAGCCTATTATGAATTTCACTATTAGAAATTTCGTTTCTTCAGTAGTCAATAGAATTTAGCCCTTCCTTGCAGTTCTCACCAAGCCCTATGTTTTCTCCAACCTCGTTTCCAGTTCGGTGTTTTCCCCTATTAAATTTGAACTGAACTGTAAGTTAGTAGGAGAGGTGACTTGGATGACCGACCCTATTTTCTTTTCCACTGCAGCAAGAATCACAGTACTTAACAAAAATGTTTTAGAAACTAGATATTTCAATTTCTCGATAAGCAAATAAAAGGATGCTAGGAAAAGTGAGAGCAAGCGACCTCCGGCCGTCTGAAAGTCCGTCTCGTGCTCGGCGTCATATGTGGGTTGAGTTTGTTGTTAGTTCTCATCCTCGCTCCGAGCGTTTTTTCTCCGGGTACTCCGGTTTTTCCTCCCTTCTCAAAAACTAAAATTTCTAAATTCCAGTTCGACCAGGAATTTTATAGAGGGCCACCCTAATTAACCTAGAGTTTGCTTGGTGCCACTTAGTGCTGTTTGAAAATTAGACTAATAAGAAACCTTGACTCAGAAAGAAAACCACCAGAACAAACCTATCCCAAGCTACCGATATTGTAATAATCAAACTAATAACCAGCGGCGTTTTGATGTTCTAACTTGTGAAGGATTCTTAGATCTTTTGAACGTTTATAGTTTTTTAAAGCAAATCCAGTTGAGTTTTCGTTCCTTTGCTGCATGATGGAATCTTCGTTTCTTGGTCTTGTGGATAGGCATTAAGTTCTTATTATCTTATTATTAGTGATGGGACACTTTCGACGCTGAAAATCCTCTTCTTTTAATTGATGCAGTAGAGCGCCTTCGCCGCTTTGGAGATGAGTCAAACCTCAAGAGCATACAAGCTGAAATACTTCAACTTAAAAACCGCAAAAAATGTCTGGAGGAGTCAATTGTTTTAAAGCAAGCCGAGGTAAGTACATAACGTTATTTGTGTTGTCCTACGTTGCTTTATCCTCAGCCTTTGTATTTAGTTACTGGAGAAACGTTTAAAAAAAAAGCTGCGGTTTTTTTCTTCGCCGGTGTTTTTTTCATTATATTTCGACGTCCCCTCGATGTTCTGTCCCTGGGACAGTCTCATGAGTATCCGTTTCTTGTGCCAGCCTATAATGCAAATGAGAGGCTGGCGAAACGAAGAGAAAATACTGAGTTATCTTTCTCCAGTTTCTGTACTGTGAAGAGGCGAGGATTGCACTCCTCCCCCACCTGCAAGGGTACAGCCCCCGGATTTTCTGGATTTTGCCAAAAAGACACCGACCTTAATTCGTGACGAAAGTCTGACGAGCTACCACTTGACAGACCACAGAGGCCTTCTCGTTTCTTGTGCTCACCCGCGTTATTTTCTTCTGTTTTTTTTTTTCGTATTTAACTTAAATGTATTGAAAGCCCAACTTTTCTTTTCCATTCCCAGCTACAAAATGAAAACGAGAGACATGCACAACTGAAGAGAGAGACTGACACACTGCACGTAAGTTCCTAACATTGACACGTATACGCAACCTAAATTCTCCTATATGATGAAATGGTGTTATTGATTTAGCTAGCAATAAACCACGTTCATACTCCTTCAAGTGGATTAATAGCCCCCTTTCATTTCAATGATGGACATGACCCTTTTACTCATCAGTCAGAACTGAAGACAAAGTCACAAATTTCGTCTTGCGAAACACTGAAATACAAAAAAAAAAAGAAACAGCACAAATGGAAAGCAGAACTCAATAACTATTTTTGAATGATCCTTCTTAGACTTCAGGATCTCATTCTCAGACGTTAATTAAAGACAACAGTTTTGCATGACTCAAGCTTCAGGGGCAGATCCAGGAATTTCTGAAAGGGGGGTCCGGGTGCATGTGCCCCGAAAATTTTTTCTGATTTTACCCTCTAAAACGCCATTTTCGGCATTCCTGAGAGTCGAAAAGCGTTTGTTAAGTCAAAAACTTGGTGGAAGTGAAACAACCACGTATAAAACAATCTTTTTATTCCATTATTTTTATGAACCACATGGGAGACACAGGTCTGATAGGGGGGGTCCGGACCCCCCCCCCCCCCCCCCCCCTGGATCCGCCACTGAGCTTCGACCCTGCAGTGTCTGCAGCGAAAAGGTTAAAACTATAAAAACGCGACATATCTTGCTAATAGACCAACTGATTCAGAAAAGGCCACCCGTGATTTGCGCCCATAAGAATCAACTCCCTGTACCATGGTCCAAAGCGACATGAATGTCCAACCCCTGGCCAATAAATAGATAGAACTCGTGAAGGTCCATTAGAATAGCATTCCCATGATTTCTAAATAGAGTATACTGGTGTAGTCATTGGAAGGATCACAAAAAAACGCTAAATTGGGAGCTATAATAACAAATATTGCCCTTTATCAAGTAAAAAGAAATATTGACCAGCATAAATTCCAATCCCGTGCAAGTTCACACGTGCAACTTTATTCATAGCATCAGTAATTACTTCAATCTGTAAACTTTGAAATTCCGAAAATTGTCGCCGATCTTTTAATTTTGTTTATTTTTTTAAATGCTTATAGAAACGTAACAAGGCTCAGTTGACAAGACTGAAACGCCAGGTACAAGAAGCCCACTCCCGCAGTCGACACTGGAACGACGAGGCTTGTAGGCTTGAACAGAGTATCACACAACTTAAAAATCAAATAGAGGAATTAGAAAACCCTTAAATCCTTATGTTAGCATCCGACCTGATCTGATGGGCTTACAAGTATAACTTTTTCTTTATTTCTTCTTACGGGCCCCGGACAGTTAACATGTTTCAGATTTTTAATTTTTGAATTTCTTATAACTGGAGAGGGTTTTACCAGTTTTCATGCAGAACACAATATTGTTATGAACCGTCTGCGTCTTGTGTCAATATGTAAGCACCAACAGAACCACAACTGGCGAGACTTGATCCTCTCATACCCCGGATCAAAGAGCAGAAGAAAAGAGATTCCTTGTAATCAGCCATATGTTTTCATCATAACCTAAGGGCTTATAAGAGGGATTTTACAGTATTTATATAAAGAAGAAATAACTATGTAAACACTTAATAAACCACCTAGCTACAGAGTCTGAGTGATGTAACATCAATAATAATCATGTATGATGAGATTCCTCAAAGTTTTCTTTGGAATGGGCTGATTTAGAATTCGAAAACAGTTTCTAAAGAGACATTCCAGAACATTTCCACGACGTGCCACGAATAACCCATTCTTTAGAGACCTACAATAACAATTAACAATAACAATTAGGCGATCGAGTGGAATTACGAAAGAATGAGGTTTGCGCGCTACATATTTTTAGACGTAATCGTGTGACCTTGGGATTAGTACATGTGACAAATTTAGATCCTGCTTAGTCCTTGCGGATTATAAGTTTTCCTGTATGGCTGGGAAGTATAATATTTAAAATACGTGCGCATTCCGTTAATATCCGTTATAGTCTCTCAACTTAACACGAATATTTGTTAACTTTAACTCGGCAGAATAGTTTATCTGAAACTCGGAACTAATGCAGAATATCACGATTTCAAAATTAACCATTTGAAAGTTGCAGAACTGCGCAGTGCTGAACATCTCGTGAGGGTGTTGTACGCACGTGAGGTCTGTTGGTGACGTACAGTGGTCTTTGCTTGCGAACACACCGTCAATTATCCGCGGTTGATTGAATGATCATGAAAGAGTTGAACTTGTCGATCATAATGGAAAAACAAACGTCTATTCTTTACAATGTCACGGTCAAGGTTGTAACTGATATTTATTATCCAATAGTTGAAATTTGCTGTGTAATACATAGTATTGAGCAAGGATTTTGTTTAACTCTTATAGCTGACCTTGGCCGAATCGTACATTTTTGGACTGATTCTGTAAAAAGATCAATAGAGTTCTATTCTTAACAATCACTTCTATTTTCTTTATTATCATTACCAAGGTTAAATCTTGAAAACAAAGTAATCTTTTATTGCAACAGTATCAGCACTCTATCCTTTCTACCAGTGTGACTTTCCAGAATCTTTAAGTTTGTCTTTTTTTCCATTTCTTAACTGTACATGTAGTTATGCTGCTGATTTCATCAGTGTTCTTGACTTCAGTTTCTGTTTCTATAGTACTAGAATGCTACAACCTTAAAATTTCCCAGATGAATAAAATCAGTTCTGTCCCGTGATTTAAGCCCTCGTCAAAAATGACCATAAACAGAATTGTTTGTTTTTGTCTCTGATGTCCTTGGCTGACAACGGCTGTTCTTCAAGGTTGAAAGCTGCGGCGTTTTTGACGATGATCGTTAACGCGTAAAATGCCGTCGGCGTTGTCGCCTTCCGTGAAGCGGGCCAAGGTTACTAGACAGTTATTTAGGTCACGCAAGTGTAACTAATTACTCTCTATGAACCGGAAGGCACAGATGCACTGATACCTAGGAATTGAAGACCTCCTTCGGAACGCAACTCGCTTCTTTGTCATTTGCGCCTATCTTCCCTACGGTTCTGATAGCAGTCTCAAATAGCTACACCAGTCGGAGTGAGCTGTGCAAAACAAATCAATTAGTAGAAGTATTTGTATTGTTTAACCACAATAGGGTACAGTTAAAATAATGTAGCGAACGGGACAGGGGGTGGGAGAGAGGGGTGCAGAGCAGGATGCTATCACGAAATCACTGTAGCAATTTATAACTATAGTAATTGTCGGTAAAATGTTTCAACAAAATATCGCTTACTATCGTACTTTTGCTTAAGCTTGAAGTGGCTGTGGTTTCAATATCCAAAGCCACACGACTAAGCCACGCTCTACCTGTTTGAAAAATAAACAGAGCCTGTCAAGTGTGACTTTGCGGCGACCTTGACATTGGAAAGCTTTCTCGTAAACAACCAAGGTTACAGAATGCTACACTATAAATACCACACGAATGCATAGCTGGAACAAAGTTTGTTACTGACAAGCTACTGAACGGTTTATACTGTAGCTAGAGTTCATTAACATGGAAGTCGTTTTCTTCGGAGAAAGCTCGATGCTTTTTCTAGCCATTCTGTGCTGTTTGGCCGTTAGCTTCGTGTTGTTCTTTTTTGGATTGTCCAAGATGTGGAGAAACAGTCCGCCTGGGCCGTTTGGTTTGCCATTAGTTGGAAACTTGTTCCAACTCGGAGATTCTCCGCACATCGCACTAACAGAGATGGCCAAAGTCTATGGAAGCGTCTTTTCAATTCGTCTCGGTGGTAGGAATGCCATCGTTTTGAACAGCCAAGAAGTTGTCAAAGAGGCGCTTTCGAAAAGGGCTTGTCATTTCTCCGGGAGACCACCCTTTCACAATTTTCAAATAAGCAGCAATGGAGGTAAGAGCATAGCGTTCGGTGACTTTGGCCCATTACACCAAAGAAGGAAAAAACTGGGCACTCGTGCGCTGCACGCTGTTTTTAGCGATGTAAAACGTTTCAATTCCCTGGCGCAACAAGAAACAGAGCGCTTGTGTAGCTTGCTGACAGAAAGCACGTGCGAAGCTCTCGACTTAACAGCACACCTCAGAAATCTCGTCGTTAGCTTTGCATTTAGACTTGTGTTTGGAGACAACTTTAAAAGAAACTACAACGCTGAGTTCCAGAGCCTTATGCTCAAAGCAACTGACTTTGTTGAGAACAATGCTGCCATAAACGTCCTCGACTTCTTACCGTGGCTTCATTTCGCTTTACGAAAGCAGTGCAAGGCCATGAAAGCCTCTGTCAAAGAGCTCATTGACTTTGTAGGAAGTATTTACAATCTGCAGCGCCATGCAAACGTTGAAGACGCTGGCGGGAATGTGGCTGCATCGTTGGATAAAATCCTCAAAGAACAAGATGAAGAAATGTTTGACTCTGGGAAACACGATAAGAAGATGGGAACCGAAGGACAATCCACAAAGATGCCATTAGATAACGACTCTGTGGTCACTATTTTAGCTGATATCTTTGGAGCCGGCATCGAAACGGTATCCACCTCGTTAAGTTGGGCTCTGCTTTTAATCCTCTCTGAGCCTGGACTGCAGCAGGAGTTACAAGCGGAACTAATGCGCGAGATAGGAAACGTTCGCCTTCCAACTCTTGAAGACCGCGCAAGGCTGCCTCTGCTACAAGCCACAGTACTGGAGGTTTTGCGAAAGGCCACTGTGATTCCTTTGGCAATCCCACACTATGCCACTGAAGACTCCACAGTCGCTGGTTACCATGTATCGAAAGGCACAACTGTACTGGTGAATCTCTGGGCTGTAAACCACGATCCCAAGAAGTTCCATCAACCAGAGGTTTTTAACCCATATCGTTTCCTTGATGAGAACGGGCAAGTTCGGGTGGACCAGCAGGCGTTTTCGCTTCCCTTCTCCACTGGTGGAAGGCGTTGCCTCGGTGCTACTCTTGCAAAAGCTGAGCTGTTTATGTTCCTTGGCTGCATGTTGCAGCGTCTGCATCTACAGCTTCCCACTGCCAGCGAAGCACTAAGCCTGCAAGGAAAGTTTGGATTAACATTGAAACCTCCCACTTTCAAGGTGCATGTTTTTCCAAGAGAAATTGAACACGAGAATACTGACTGAAAATGTAAACTCGTGTAATGTGATCTAAAACAAAGATAAAGAAATATATCAGCTTTTATCAAATACATTTTGGCCGGAAATTTCATTTACAGCTTATGGAAAGTTTGGATTTACATTGGAGCCTTCCCTTTTCAAGGTACATATTTAAACAAGAAAAATGGAACTATAACTGAAAACTTTATAGACTAATGTCGCCTGATGTAAGACAGAGAAACAGAAATGTTTCAAGATCATTTTTTATTACATACACCTTTGGCCTGAAAATAGGCCATGAACAATAATTTAAAAGTCAAAGCTTATAATATTCTTAGTAAATGATAAAGAAATCTCTTGAACGATGACTGTGCAATGAGGCTCAGTTTATAGAGACGTTTTTAAGCTATTTTTTGTTTAATTCGTTAACTGAATTAGGAAGTCAATTAATTACCTGTATGTTTTGACAGTGCACTTGCATGCAAGTGCCGATTTTGTTTACCAACATGTAACACATGAAACAACAGATGTATCTTCACGATTTTCCCAGACGACTAAGCTTAATTATAACATTAGTTTATTTCTTTTTTACTATACCCCTGCTATGGATGCTATTAATTCTGTTTGACAGGGAACTGATTTTAAGCTGGGATTATTAAACTGAATTAGCATAATTTGCCAGGTATGACTATTAGCCGCTTTCTCACCCAACTCCCTGTGGGGCCTACAGGGAGTTGGGTGAGAAAGCGGCTATTGCCTCAGACCAATCGACTAGGATTTAACCTTATCCAACAATTGCTTATTTATAACTTATTACAAAAACCAACAGTTAAAAAATTCACATTGGTAGACTATAAATATTTAGATTAGAAAGTTAATTAATGTGATTAAATTAATTTTATTTAATTAATAGTTCCTTTGCCGGTTTTCTTTTTGTAATAAAATACGCATTACAGATCACATTGTGTGCTTATTGACTTACCGATTAATGTAAGATGTATCGGTTTTTTTTTAAATAATAGAAACTTTAGAGAAGCCCCATTGGACATATCTTGATCACTTTGGGGAGGGGGGAGGGAGGGGGGGGGGGGGGGGATAGGGTTCCGTGTGTGGTGTATCTACTAAACAACCCACTTTAATGTCCAACTGATTCGATCTTTAATCGGGACAAAACGGATTTACTGTCTCACGGGTTGATGGAGAAGGAATGCCTATTCAAACCATTCAGTTTATAGCCGTCAGAAAATAGCGATTTTTGTCTGCCTAACGTGCCCTTTAGCCACTGAATTATGAGTTAATTTCTCTTAAAAGCAAAGGCAAAGCAAGCCACGTGAAAATTCAAGAAAATGATGATAAATTTACCAAATGGCAGCTGACGAGGCGAGACAAGGCTTCTAGGGAACAATACTCTGCACCTGTTAGAGGGTAACAAAGGGGGGTCACGATCCCGTTTCACGCACCCTTTTTACGCAATTCATGCGTCACATATTTGTTAAATTCCTTAGTCT
This sequence comes from Cladopsammia gracilis, assembly GCA_022457155.1. NCBI lineage: Eukaryota > Metazoa > Cnidaria > Anthozoa > Scleractinia > Dendrophylliidae > Cladopsammia > Cladopsammia gracilis. Next base: position 69,335 of record JAJGOT010000952.1, read on the forward strand.
GGTTCCTTAGAAGGATATTAGTATCTAAATTCACGAATCACGTTTCCATTTTACTAACTTGACGTTTCAAGCACTGATTTTTGCCCTGATCACGCGTCACGCATAAACCCTTTGCCACTCTCCGTGTTAGGGCGAATGACTCTTGGGTGATAGGAATAGGTTCCTTCTAAATGAGAACTACAAGTAGACACTTTTCTGTGCGACATGCAGGACAACATTATAGACCTTACTAATGAACATTTCAAAAGAAGACACGTTCTCGTCCGATCAAAAAAGGAGCTGAGTTGGGAATGCAATGAGCAGTTATTGGACGAAGTTGAGCAAGAGCAAATGATTTATATATGATAACCTCCATAGTTGTCTTTCAAAATCCAAAGCTTTTTTAATACTTTCGATATTTTTGCCCATCCGGCCATTTCGCGATAGTTAGATCCTCATCTCGATTTCGCTATAGGAATCGTTTGAAGTGACTGTAGACTGCGAGCAGTCCCTTCTTTCCTTTTCGTCAGTCGAGCGAGCACGTTCTCTCGCTCCAGGGGACGGGAAGGAGAAGACCCTGGGAACGAGGTTGCGATCTGCGAGCGAAAGCGACGAGGAACGTGGGCGCAAGTGCCCTCGCTCCGCGCGGCTCGCGGTATCCTGCGTATACTAGCAGCATTTTCGTTCACGGTCCCTTGCTTTCTCGTTTCCCCTCTCATAGCCTCCTGCGCAGACGTCGTTTGGGCTCGTCATGCAATCTTTCCTCCCCCACGGACCTTAAGGGAAGAAAGATTGCGTGACGAGCCTAAAGGACGTCTGCGCGCGCAGGAGGCTACCCTCTCACGGCTCGTAGATCGCGCGCTTCAGGCGTGCGCTCGCTCAACTAAAATAAGAGATGCTCTCAGTCCAAAATGATCAGGGGATGTTAATTTTATCATTTTCTGAGCCTTTAAGGTGGCTCCATATTGTTCAGCCCTCTCGTCTTTTGCATTCCATTACAGCTAGCCCGATGGTGTGGCTAAAAATCTTTTACTTGAAACCAGTATATCTTTTGTCAGTCAACAAAGTGGTATCCAAATGACGTCATCATTCGTTGCCATGGCAACGCGAAAAGAGGTCAAAAATACGCTATTTTGAACCATTTGAGGCTAATAACTTATAAACTACACTGTGAAAGTTTTTGTTTTCGATATATTTTTGTTTAATTGGCAAGAGAAACATTTCAACAATTTTTTAAAAAATTCTGTACATAGAGTTCAGAGCTACCTTAAATGACATATCTATGAATCCTATGTACAGATTTTTTTCAAAATTGGCACAAATGTTTATTATGTTTATAAGACGAAAATATATAAAAAATATAAAAAAATTCACCGAGCAGTTTTGAAGTTATTAGCCTCAAAAGGTTTTTGGCCTCTTTTTTACGTTGCCATGGTAACAAATTTTGATGTCGTAGCACCTAAATTTGTTCATTTGTTAAGTGTTTACAAACCTGTACTAAACGTTTTCTCTTAAAGTGCCTATCACGCCTAGAAAGTTATTTTCAGACTCAACTCTATGTACATTGAATAGATGAATGGTAAAATATTTCTTGTTTTGAACGTCGCATTTGTGAGTTATAGAGATTTATAACATAGCTTAAGAGAAGCGCGCGTTCTGATTGGCTAATACGCCCGATCCATTTGCCCGTGGGTTGCATGCTGACGTCAATTTGTTTTGTACTTTTTTCTCGGCAACTTTTTTCATCGATGTTGCCACTTTTTACATCATTTTTACATAATTCCTATTTTTTTCTTGTAAAATATGGAAAAATCTAATTCTTCCGGAAATGAGGAAGATAATTCCTGTGAGCTACCAAATTTCGAGCTCAAGCTTTTTGACGGGCCTCCGGCTAAGAGATTTTCTAATTTAAGCGAACAGGAGCTGAATAAGCTTGTTGAACAAAGACACTCGGAGAAGACCAAAAAAACAACAAATTCATTGGTCTGTATCAACCTTTCAAGGTAAGTAATGTATAGCAGCAATTCTAGAGAGTGTTTTTCGGCGATTTGGCGACAATAAAATTCCGCACAAACTTTCATTTTAAAACTTTTCAGGCGTCGAAAGCCATTTTAATGCTTTCTGCGAGCAAAACCTGTACATTAACTTTCATAATTTAATTTGTTGAGAGTTTGAACAAATTTCTGTTTTAATGTCTTGCATATTAAATCCGCCTGTTCCAAAAACGTTGAAGATAATTGTTTACTGAGCGTTAATAAGGGAAGTTTTATCAAAATATTGGTAGCCTCTGATAATTTTTTTCAGTTTTGCTCGATCGTTGAACTCTGACAACCGCTTGAAGAAGCGACTGCATCGTGCACAAATATAAGCTTCAGTTCTAACACTTTCCAAGCCTCAGTTGTCTGTTCTTTTATTTTACCAAATAACGAAAGTAACAGAGACCAATTTTTTTAAGCCATTCACGTGTTAAATTTCAGCCTGATGCTCAGACAAAGCTATACAAACACCGCTTGTAAACATGACAATCGGTCAGCTGGACCACAACATGAGGCGATTTTATGCCGAAGCGCGAACACAAAAAGGGGAGCCATACAGTAAATCCACCTTGCTTGGATTCAGACACGGAATTGAAAGATATCTAAACTGTCCTCCACACAACAAAGGGCTCCAGCTAGCAACTGATCCGAGATTTTTGTGGTCAAACCAGATGTTAGACGCGCAACTTATCAATTTAAAACAAAGTGGAAATGAAACGCAACCCACAAACCTGCTATTGAAGAAGAGCATCTCAAACAGCTCAAAGCCAGCGGTGTTTTTTCTCTTTCTTCCCCACTCTCGCTTTTAACATGTTTAAGAAATTTCTGGTTCCATATTGTTCTTTTCTTTTGCCGAAGAGGCCGTGAAGGACAGAGAGCGTTCCCAATCGACACTGATATCATGTCAATTTCAGGCCATCGAAACGAGCAGTCCCTTGCACATTACAACTCTCGACCATCCGTTTCACAGCTTCAAAATTGCAGTGATGTGCTGTCAAGGGTTCTTTCGGCCCCAAGCACTGGTTGTGTATCCACGGCTTCCTCAGTGCAATCCACAGTCCGAGTGAGCAGTGGTTCACGTCAAGAAATAAATCCTTCACAGGTTGCAAGAGACGTGGCGCCATTCTCAATTCTTCGGAAAACCGATCCAAATTTAACTAACTTTTGAGAAACGGTTTTACCGACAGCATTTTTTGTTTGTTGTCAGTTCGATATTTAGGTTAACTTTCGGAGCAGTTTGAAATTGTTTGTTTGTACGAGATCGAGAAAACATAAACTAAGGGCCTGTTCACATGAGAGTGGGGTACCCCGGGTGCCTGGGGTACCTCAGGTAGCCGGGTCGATAAAATGTTTGTTTCATATGCGTTTGATGACCCCGGGGACCTGGGGTAGGGTGCGTTTGAAGTCTATCCGATCTGGGGACCAAACCATAACCTTTCTTTGGTTTTCAGGACTCCTTTTAGCCACTTTCGCCTTTGTAGATTTGTGTTGCAAACCATCTGAAGGTTTTCGCTTTCCCTTCGGGTTCAACTTCGTATTTTGCCTTGGGGCATCCAATTCCAATGGAATCAGGGCCTGATCGGGCTGAGATGCTACTGTCTCGCTTAAACTACCAATATCCTGACTATTTTCCTCAAAATTTGAGCTGTCGAGTATATTTTGGAGGCGTTGTTTGCGGAAAAGCTCACCAGGTTGATAACGAGTGGACGCCATTTTGTTTTCCCGCTTGTTTTATTGTCGAATGCCCGTATGAACCTCACCCCGGTACCCCGGGGTATAGTGTTCACATGGAAAAAATCTACCCCACTCAGGCGGGCAATCCGCCCCGAGGAGACGGGTTGCCCGGCTGAGTGGGGTACCCCACCACGCATGTGAACGCAACCAGATAAACAACAAAGAATATATGGAGACGCTGGGAACCCCACCAAGCCGGGGTACCCCAGGCACCCGGGGTACCCCACTTCCATGTGAACAGGCCCTTACTCACCGCGATCCAAGAAAAATGTTGATGTGTCGCTTTGTCAGTTTTTTGAATGAACATTTTCGCGCGGTTGATCGTGCTTTTGACTTCATGTAAGCAGGACGAGATTCAATAAATATTTCTATCCGAAAGGAAAGATGTTAAGAAGTCTTAATGTTATAAAAGAAATGGTAAACGCAGCAGCTGTGCAACCATCGAGTTATGGATGCACGCGGGAGGTTGCTAAGCACGAAAGAAGCGTAAGAGTCGCACGAGGCGATAGCCTGCACGTTTACCAGCACGATAGCCTGCACGTTAGCCTGCACGTTAGCCTGCACGTTAGCCTGCACGATAGCCTGCACGTTAGCCTGCACGATAGCCTGCACGTTTACCATTTCTTAATTGAATTTACAAAATGCTAATTCGATGACGTCAACCCTGGAATTTGCCATTATTTCTACGCCAATTTACAATGGGCAGTTTACAGCTTGAGGATAATTAATTTGATAAATACTCAAAATAAACTGTGGATGGTCAATTGATTTGTAAAAAATATTACTTGGAGGTGAAAACAAGTAGTTGTATAATAAATGATTCCCGATTCCCGTCATCTAATTAGCATTTTAAAAATTCAAATCTACATAACTGACTAACGCGACGTTCAAAACAAGAAATATTTTGCTATTAAACTATTTAATGTGCATAGAGTTGATTCTGAAAATAACTTTCTAGGGGTGATAAGAACTTTATTAAACTATTAGGAGCCATTCTGAAATGGCCGCGCGTATCAAGTGGTAGGATTGGTAAGGATTATGACGTCACTATTGGCGAGCCAACCGTGTTCCCAGTGTCCTCTTCTGGCGAATACTGAATATTCTAACTTGTGTGTAAGATTTTCACTGTTTTCGTATTGAAAATGGACAATTGTTGTTGCAGTTTATCGCAGAACAAAACACCATGGTTTTCCGCTCGGTCACCGACTTTCAACTTCTTTCCTTGACCGTTTCAATAGTGACGTCACTATTGGTTTCCGACAATTTTCCGAAAATTTCCCGATCGCTGTACGATTATGAAGGCCAAAAAGTTTCATTTTTCAACTTCCAGTATTTCTGCGATGCCAAGTCCAGTTAGTTTTAAACTTCAGAATATGTTTATTTGATTCTCTTTCAACACATTGCACTAATATTGGACTAAAAGAAAATATGTCAAATGTTTGGTTCATTTGACGTTTACAATACTTTCTCCCATCAGTCCCTCTTTTTAAATTGGAAATTTAAGTTTGTTTGGGGACAGAACTGCAACGACAACTCGTAATTACGGATTTTAATAGCCTTCTCTGTTAGGACTTCCCGATTTTTCTACACAAAATGACCAGATCAAACTGTCAGTTTACAAAAATACTGGGTTCACATGAGGTTAAATTGATAGCTTAGAATTGACCAAACATTTTCTCTCTGCAGCTGAAGATCAGTCAAAACTAACTAACCGGTATTGCAGCATTTCTATCTAGGCTTCTTTAAACCAGCTGCAAAATAAGCGTTCTTGTAATATCCGCCCTGGTAACAAGCGACCTTGGAGCGCGAGACACGCGCTTCGTTCTCGCGCACTGCAAAAGCGCCTGTTACACAAGCTGCCTCCGTTTCTTCCGGCCAAACGGTAAAAAACATCCGGACCGGTTGCCCAACCGATTCCATCTGTTTCTTTCTTTCAACCTTTCTCGTTAGAGTCAGATAAAATGCATGGTTACAGACCAAACATAAGAGGGCTATTGGTAATTAAAAGCTATTTCTAATTTTTAACTTGTGAAATTGAGGTCTCCAACTGGTATTTACAAGCAGCAATACAAAATCAGGACCATATTTTACAGTTTTGTACAGAGTGTTTTCACTTAAGTCAGATCAAATTCAGAAGCATTAAACAACAGTTTTCGATTCCAATATGTTTATGAAATGGTAGAGAGTTTAAAACTACACATCTGGGCCAACTTTGAAGCGCAAGAACATTTCGTTCAAGAGTTCACTGTTATAGGCGAACGAATATTATACATTTTTTGTAAGAAATGTATGGAGCGGCCGTCTTGGTGCCCCACTTAGGGACACCAACATATGGCGGCCAAAAATTCAAAGTCTTAATAACACCAATTCACTATAAGGGGGATTTCATTAATCAGTGAATGGGGGTGGGGGAGTTGGCAAGATTGTGAGGGTGTGGGGGGGGGGGGGGCTATGTCATTTTGGGAAGCTAAATAGGAGGGGTTATTTCAAATTATTGGGAGCTTTATGTGGGGAGGTTACCTGAAACTTCAGGAATGGTGTATTATTGAGAAATAAACTGGATGAAGTGCAGGGGGTGATATGACAGTTTTGCCTACCAAGGAAGAGGGGCTGGGTAATATTTGGAAGACACTCCAAGTGATTTTGCCCCCCCCCCCCCCCCCCATGCACTAATAAATGAAAGCCCCCTTAGTGCCATTAAATCGGCTTATAAGCATTTATAACATAGCTAGCAGAGCCGCGCAATCAAATTCAGTATACGTAAGCGTGCTCAAAATCCCGATAGTGCACGCTGATAAATAAAAGTGCCATTCTTGACCGTGATTTCTTTTTTAAAAATAAAGAATTTTGTATTTAAACTGCAGTAAAATAAAACTCGAGCTTTCAACAGAAAATTTGAAATAAAACCAATTCCTATTTTGCTCAATATTTCGCTTACCGCGAACAATCACTTCTGATATTGTTGTCCGCTTTTCGCGTCGGATTTGATGCACAATTCCACCGGCTATGTTATAAAACAATTGGTTCATGCTTTTAGCTGTGCACTGCACGTGGGAAGTTTGGAGAGCACTCAAGAACCTAGAGTTGCTCGTACGCTCTCTTACGCTTCTTTCGTGCTCTCCAAACTTCCCACGTGCTCCATAACTCGATAGTGCACGCTAAAGCATGAACCTATTGTTAACTATAATTCAAAAATAACTTTCAACTGGTTCAATTTTGTTTATTTTCACAGATTATCTGAAATAGCGTGACGAATTGCGTGACCTTTATAAAGCAAAACATCGTTAAAACCTGAATTTTTTGTGAAAGATTATACCACTGGTATCCACATAACATGTTAGAAACAGCTTTGTAGGATGTATACTTTAGATTTTTTAATTTTTATGACGTCATACGTAAACACTGTATAGGCTAACGGGAACAAATGTAGTTTTCATTCCCCTGATATCAAGTTTGTTTAAGCCGACAGATACTTAAGTTAAATCTATTTTCTAAAACTGCGACATTAAAAAATGACGAGACTTCCCTCATACACTTCGGCTTTGATACACTTATAATATACTTTGACACTTTTTTCAGCTTTTCAACTATGAACAGTTATTAAACTTCAGTAAAATACAAGGATTTCTGCTACCGTGGAAAAATCATCTCTATACAGTCACTGTGACTGATATTAATTTTATACTCATTTAGAGGGTCTTCGCGTTAGCTACCATGTTTGTCAAAGCAACTTAAAGGTGTTTGTCTTTAATCGAATCATCTTCGGATCTTCTTCAAAAATATTCGGGAAATGATCGAAAACGTTCCCAACACCTACATATAGTATTCGGAATTGTTTCAAAAATCTCCGGAAAATTGCATAATAATTGGTGTCGTTTATAGAGCAGTTTTCAATTGAGTACACAATTGCTTTGGTTTTGCATTGCTACGCTTTGTCATTGGCTAAAAAATCTCGCGCCACTTTCTCGACCAATCAGAAGTAAAACCAAAACCAATCGTGACTTGCTCGCACGCGTTTTCCCGCGCTTGGCGCCGCCGACATGTAATTGCTTCGAGCTCTGATTGGTTCATTGGATTGTTTACGACTGCTGTGATTGGTCAGAGTAATTTCTTTGGTTTTGGTTTTACGACGCTCAATTGAAAACTGCTTTATTGGAACAAAGTAATACATGGCTGCTTGAAGGCATAACATTTGTTTCGCGTTTACAAAACGGGAAAGGGTCTGTATAAAAACACCAGGAAACAGGAAAAAAAGCTATGTCACGAGAATTTGATGAAAACTGTGTGTCTTACAAACGAGTGTTGAAGGTGTCAACAGACGGTGTCTTTTTTTACAGCATTAAACAGCTCCAGATACTTGTTCTTGACTCGGGGAGTAAACAAAAAAAGCAACCATAATGTAAACACCCTGAAGAGAATTCAAGATCACGTAAGGATAGGCAAAATAGTCTGACAAAAGGATCTTGAGATAGCCAAATATCCACGTGAAGCCCATTAGAGTTGAGAGCTTGACAAACAACCATGCGTTTCTTTGATTGTTCGAAGGGTTACCCACCACTTGCTGAGTTTGTTTCCTGAGTTTCACTATCGAATACACAATTAGAATAAAGAAGAGGACATTAAACGCCAGCAGAAAGGCTACTGGAATAACAAACACGAACAAGTTTGACCTCGGATTGCTAATCCAGCAATACTCATTGTCGCCGTAACCAATGGCAACATTTCCTGATTGGTCGAGAGAGAAGCAAAGAGCAACAAAAACAAGGGCTGGAAGCCAACCGAGCGACATAAAGCGCATGCTCCAACTGTTTCTTCTCCGGCTGGAATAGCATGTTCTGGAAAATGTGCGATAGGTGTCAAATGCGATGATTGACATCCACATGAATGTCACTAGGTAGAAGTAATGTAACAATACAGCAATAACAGTGCACAATAGTGTATTATCTGTCGCCGTAATTGCTAACAGCAACGAATGCGTAAGCAGGAGAGAAAGTGTGAGATTCATCAGATTCACACCTGGCAAAGTGCGGAGCTCCTTAAAAAGCACGTAAGTTATCAGGACAAGAAAGAGACAGGGAATAGAAATACAAAGTCCGCCAAAAGACAGACGGTCTAATAACAGATTAGACCTTGGGCGTTTAACGTCTTCATAGTAGTGTGAATTATAATTTACGCAAATGTAAGCTGTACTATTGAGCATCAAGAAATCGAGACTTTCTCTTGTGTTGTTTCGATACAAAGATCCGTTCGGTAAAACAACAAATTCGTGTTTCTTTAAACCAATCAACACACCGGAACAGTTTGATAGTAATTTTGGAAGCCTGCAAACGTGAATTTTTCCCTCAGAAATTAATGAACCATTTTCGACTTGCCTGTGATTGACCTCCTCTGAGAAATAATTTTCTGGAGGAATTATTTCACCTGTGTTGTTTATGTAAACCGATGAATGGTAATTGCTTATGACCGAATACTCGCCTGGCTTGTAGATATCGATCTTCGAACAAGAGATTTTACTATGCTGCCAACTCTTATTAACGGTGATGAAAGAATTATTACCCATGGTTATATTGAAATCAAGAGCCAAACTTAAGACTTCCGAGATAGGTTTACTCGTCATTGTCGTAAATGTTATAACTGTAGAATAAACCAGAACACCTGTCTTAACGATATTAATGCGTAAAGGAAAAATACTTCTTCTCGTTAACTCTGACCAAATAGCGTTCTTTAAAAAGCTGAATCTATTTTGGGATAAAGGAGCTTGTGACCTTAGTAAGATAACCGCAGTATGTCTTTCAAGAAATGGGATGGAAGATGTTATATCTATTTGAAACATATCCCTACATTCTCTCGTGACAATGTCATAAATCTCAGATTCAGATTCACAATAAGCCATGTTTCGCTGCTGTTCATTTCTTACTGCCATAATGACTCCAGCAGAGTAAGTACTCTCACGGAAATCTGTCCCACATGTAATATCTTCAAGGGAAGTGTCATCGCATAAGGCACAATATAGATTTAAGTAGTGGCGACCATTTCTTCGTCTATCTCTTACAACACCAGGAACGCTGGATGTGCACTGTTCTTGCAGTCGGAATGCAGACTGGTTTGAGCAGGACTCATTCCCTCTAGTATCAATACAGTGTCGCCGAGGAAACGTTTTGGGAATTTCCCAGTGCAGATAAGAACAATTGACACTCGTATCTCCAGTGACGTTAGATAGTGCAACTGTTACATTCGTGCCATTGCAAAGCAATATGACGTCATAAAATTGCGTTTCGTTGGCTGAAATGCCGTGACAAATCGCACAGAAACGATTTTTGTACGTTATTCCTGTACTGTCTATTACTGGTAAAATATCTGTGTAGTTATTTTGCGGATAAAAAGGATTGGAGCAGTTTTTTGCGATGTCCTCTCGTGACCAGTTTGCTGCTGGACACGCAGAAATCATACGTACCGGAATATGGGCTTCTGTCAACATCCATCTCCCGGTACTAAATTGAACACACTGCCATAGTTTGCCATCTGTGATCTGGGATGTATTAACTTGCCTTGAGCTATTGCTACAAGCCTTTGAATAATCGGCGCAACAGTCGTGGAAAATCTCGCAGTATTTGTCGCAGAAGCATTTGTCGCCTTCACTGCTTTCTCCCGGGTCTAGTTCAGTTCGGCATTTTCCTTCACCCATGCATGAGAGAGCACTAGGACATGTCAGGTTGATTAGATCTTGCTGACCAATCATGGAGCTCACGTCTCTTGGTTTCCTGCGGTGCGCGAAGAACCGGATCCCTCTTCTTACATACTCAACATCTAACAAAAAAAACGTTTTCTTCGCTTTATAACAACTTAAATTACAAGAAGTGTTGCCCGAAGATGAGGAAATTTGACTTATGGTATATTGTGTGTTATAACGTGGAAGATAACGAACAAAATATTTGTCTTTTTTTAAAAAAAAAGTTTAGGTTATTGCAATTTAAAACCTTGAAAATAAACTACGTAACCACTATATTGGAAATTCTAAGTGTAAAAAAATTTTTACAAGCTGAATGAAGCATTTTTCTGGTGTTTAGATACAAGATGATCCTACCCGATTCGGAGCTCTTTCCATTTTGTCGTGGACCTTTGACGACTTTTGAAGAAGCTGATTTTTTGGTTTGGTGGTATCCGCGGCCATTGTTGCTTTGGTCGGCAAGCGGGTTGAGTTTCTCTGTGGAAAGATCGCTCTCATCTAAGCTTGGAGAGTTCTTGAAGCGGAGAAGCAAAACATTTTTCACATCAGCTGCAGCAAATGTTTGCTTTGTTTGTAAATTTCGTTTCTTGCCAGTAATGTCCGTTTCATCACCACCCCAGCTGTCGATACGTTTACTTGTACACAAACAAGTATACAATATGAATACTCCAGTATAAAGCAGTTTAAATCTGCCGAGTCGCCAATAGCCAACACTCATAGTATACCAGAAGAGAGACAGAATCCACTGGCCTTCCTAGACTGATTTCCAAACGGCTTGCCAACAAGACTGCCAAGAATGGGGAATTTGGCGATCGACACTCTTATTTTAAAAAAGCCATCATCGAATCTTGCTGTGAAATAAAAAATGGGTACTGTGGGAATTCACATATTTTACCTGCAAATATCGGTTGTAACAGCATGTTCGGTGTTTGTTTGCAAAAATTGAAACGAAACAGGAGCTCATTATCCGGAGTGTGCAACTTTCATACTAAGCCTATGTCACGGCGGTTTTATAGACCGGTTTATTTTTAAAACGACTTTTCATTTCTATTTCTCGCCCTATCATCAGTAGATTTCATGCACCTCTTAGATATTTTGCTTCTTCTTGATGACTTACGAAACAGGAGCTCATTAGTAATTATATAACCATATCGATATCAGCATATCCCCGACAAATACTAATCGATTATATTAAACGAATTAAGTAAAACCAGCTTTATAATATTGAAACAAAAAGACACGTAAAGTCCTGACCTATGTCACTTTGTACTGTGTATAACGTTTTAGCAACTTTTTGCAGATACGTTTTTATGTTTTATGTATTTTAAGATTCATTTTGTATATCTTTTGTAATGTATTTGACCCCTGTAGTGCATGCCAGCCATCGAGCCAAATGAGTCGTCCTTTGGCAGTTTACTTCAAGTCATTGCTAAGGACGCTTTTATAAATTTGCCAAAAAGAAACTCTCGCTGATATTTTTTTAAAAACTGCTATCTTCAGAAAGAAAACGTAATGTCCTTAAACTTCTCTAATCCATGAAGAGAAAACAGAGGAAATCACTAATGTGAAGGAGATTTGGATATGTGACACTAAGTACCATAAAATTGATAAACAGGTTTGCTTTGAAATTCTCAAATTATTAACCCTTTAAGCCCTAAGAGTGATCAGCATCAAATTTCTCCTTGTAATATTACCTTTTCATTAAAAAAGGTCATGAGAATTAAGGACATGATCACACAAGATGAGTTCTCTTGATATCCAAACAATTTCTCCCGACTACTTCTATAGGAAATGTATAGGACTAGAAATGAGAATTTAAATTTTGATTTTAAGGCTTAAAGGGTTAATGGTTTGAGAAGCTCTATCTAACACTTGAAAGAGTGTATCATCACAGAATCCAAACACTTCGAATTGGTATATTGAAAAAACGAGGCGCACTTTTCAGTGGTTTGAAATCCTGAAAAGGAAGTCCTTTTGTGTTTAAATGATTACATGAACGATGGATGCTGCATGACATTGACAGTGTAAAAATTCAGAAAACCGCCGGATTCCCTCCAGAAATAAGTTTGCGTCACATTGGCCAATTGAAGTAATTTATTCAACTCGATCAGTCAACGTTGCTAGCACCGGCAGTGTTTGCGAAACTAATTCTTTTCAGTAACGAATTGAAGTCATACCGATTATATAAAGGATCGAGCCAAAACACTTAATGCCAAGTAGGGGAGATTGGCAGAGTTTAAACTTCTCATCCATGTAGCACATTATGCCGTTAATTGGTTCATTTGTCTGGCAACAAAATGGTCTTGAAAGGATTGCCATCTGGCAAACATGAAATTTATGCTTCTTAAACGCCAGTTTACTGACCACTCCCACCGAGCTTTGGATTTTCCCTTTATACTAGCCTTTTCCAGCTCCGAGATAGTGGGGAACGCGCGAAGTAAAAAAAAAAGAGTGGGAAAAATCGCGGGGAAACTGGGAGATGTAGGTCGCCGACCGCCCTCTCCCCAGTTCCCCCGCGATTTTTTCCTCTTTTTTTACTTCGCGCGTTCTCCACTATCTCGGAGCCTGGAACAGGCTACCTTTATACACAAGCAGTCGTCTCATATTTCCTTCCAGGGGAGACATCTGTGCGCAGACTCAGCAGCACAAGCTGGCTATAATGCATCTGATGATGGTGCAACTAAAGTGACATTTCGGCAATTTAATTTAGACTTGGCTCAGCGAAGTATAATCAAAATTAAAGTTTGGTCATTCAGTTTTCTACCCAAACTTTGGGTAACCTGCACTTACTCATACCCTTTCTTTTAATGTTACTTTTAGATTTTTAGTTTACTGTTTACTTTGATAACTCATCCCCCCCCCCCCCCCCTCCTCTAGACTAGGCTCTTTCACATCCCTCCCTGCCTGTCTTTCTCTGAGACAGTTTACCCAAGGCCTGGCCAAAAGGATCACTAATAAACCGAATGCAAATATGGCCGTCCAACAATTTTTTGTTTGGACAGGTTCTCAAGAAAAGAAAAGCAATTGAATAATGATAAAGATCAGGTCAAAATAAGTCATTGTGTGCATTTTCGAAGAGAAGTTATAGGCAATCAAATTTTGGGAAAAACATGAAAGCGAGGCTAGTCAGGATAGAATGTCTTTTCTCATACAAATGCTTAAAATTTCAGTCAGCCATAACTTTGCAACCGTTAAACCAAAAACACTCAAACTTTGCAAGATGATACACTTAGCAGCACTTGTTTACGTGATATCATTAATTTCCATGAAAACTTGGCCAAGCAAAAAGCATATTTGCATTCGGTGTATAGGCCAGGTTTTCGTGTACAAATCTGTTAGATTTTGCGGCAAGAAAAATATTGGAAACAGCAGGTCTGACGCGGCCGTGTTAACGATGAAAAAGTTGATCGTTTTTCACATGCTGTGCGTTTTATACACAATCAACCCAATGATGGAATTTTGACCAGCGAAACAACAAGGATCAGGCAGTAAACAATAGTCTTTCCGGCTTTTTGCGCTGCGGATCAGACTGGAGCAGCTCGCGATCAATCCATTCATCGTTGCGTTTATGTTTGCCATTTTCCCGGTAGCTCGACGAGAGGACGACGACGGAATTCGCGGGAAAATCGCGTGAATCTCACTTTCGGTCATCGTCGTGGATTTTAAGCTCCCCAATATAACTCAACACAATGCACGAAAAACAAGTTTAGTATTTCCTTTTTAAAAATATCCTATCATCTGCGCGCGCTTATACTGGTGACGTATGCTGCGTACACTCCCAGGCATTTAAGCGGTTTTCAGTTGAGTATCAACAGTAATTTGGCGATCGCTTTGGTTTTGCATTGCAACGCTTTGTGATTGGCTAAAAATCTCGCGCCACTTTCTCAATTAATCAGAAGTAAAACCAAAACCAATCGTGACTTGCTCGCACGCGTTTCTTGCGCTTAACGTCATCAGCTACATATTTTTGCTACGAGTTCTGATTGATTCACTGGATTGTCTTTCTGCTGTGATTGGTCATAGTAATTGCTTTAGTTTGGGTTTTACGACCCTCAATTGAACTGCTTTATGTACATCTTATTCGATGATCTACCACATCATACGCACGGATATTTTACGAGTTGTGCACTATTTTATTTTCGAGCTCCGCTGGGTTCGAGAAAAAATGCGAGAAAGGATTAAAGTGTCTGCACGAATTATCTGTTAAACCATCGAATAATGGATTTAGTATTCGACTGAAACGCTTCTTTAGTAGCTTGTCTTTTAAACCGGCACACTAAGGTGGATGCCACAATCTTCTTTGTAATACGCTCGGGTATTTTACGTGTTTTCTTTCCTTTATAAGGCAAAATGACATCACAGTCGAATATTAAAACTGGATAAAGCACGCTGTATATAATGAACTCGATCTTACCAATCAGCACGCAGTTTTTATCACTCGTTCTGCATGCGCTTTACGTCAAGCGCGTGCTGAAATATCGGGTTTGACTAATCATAGCGCGCGCATTTCTTTGTGCATTTTATAATTATAGAAATTTTCAAAACAACTTAAGTGTTCGTTACATCATCACCTTGATAATGTGCACAAAATTTCCCCTTATAGATTTCCAATATCAATCAATTGGCATTGACTGTTATCGACTGATATCGATTATCGATAGGTCATACCGGGATAAGAAAAAGTTAGAAACGACATACACACGCCAAACGCGCATCGTTGGAAGGCGTTGCTCCATTGTGGAAAAACTCAGTGAAACTACAGCAATTTAAGTTTTGAGTTTATTTACAAGCAAAAGCGGAAAGTAGATTTAAAAGAAACATAGAAACATACATCTTTCGGTCAAAAAACAAACTAAGGGGAAATAAGTCGAGACTACACTAAACTCCCTGCTTGTTAGTCATTAACTTATCACACTTTCTCGCGAGTCTTTCTATACCAAGTTTATCATATCACTTCCAACAGACGGCATCACATGTTCACTGTAAAACATAGTGTTGTCTTGCTGTTTGTTACTGCTCAGCGCTACATTACAGATCGCACAGTGGGCTGTACTTTGTGGCTCCAACTTGATTGACAACCAATCATTTATGCCACTGCTAAAACAACCTACTTAGCAAACGCGTCAATATTTGTAGTATTACGAAACATGAACTCGTACTCATTTAAAATAACGCAGCAAAACAACCCGCCGAAAACACGATTAATATGTGCTCACATGTTCACGCATCTTTATAGAAAACAACCGTCCCAAAAAATAAAAATTGACAAATAATTCTCAACCTCGAGGCCGTTAAGGAGAAGCTATCTATTGCCTGGTACTTTGCAGGAGCAGACCCTCTTGTCGCTCTGCTTGTTTGATAGTTGTCATTTGTGTTTCAAATGTGTTTCATTGCAGTTGATTTAAAGCTGTTTTCGGTGTAGTCTCTTGTAGTCTTTGCAGCATATGTCAGCATCGAGTAGGGCAAGGGTTGGATTTGGTTTGAGCGCATGTCGCGAGTACAAAACTACCCCGATTATATCACCTCTGAAGCACAAACATTTGTTGATTTATGTACATTTCTAAGTTATTTTTTTATGTAATAAGATTTGCAAATACGAACTTCAACTTTAACTATTTAACAGTAAGCAATCTGTTCTGACAGTGAACTCCTTTTATATCCTAGCGTTACATTAATTCTTTTATCTTTCAAGAATATACGGCTTTAGTCGTAATCGATGTACTCCCAAATGTCTGTTTCGTATCCTTCATATACATGGTCTAAAAGTGCTTTTCGCCTCGCTTCACAGTACCTGGGGATATCAACACAAAACACTTAAAGTAAAGGCTAGAGATGACCTATCTAGGGTCTTCCGATCAAAATAAATCATTTGAGAAGTGAATCGTTAGCGTATAATTAAACGCCAACCACAAATTCTGTGAAGGGGTGAGTCTATGGAGAGGGGGTAAGTAACGGACCATTAGAAAAGTGATTGGGCGGGGGGAGAAAATTTCAGCTAAAACGAACTTTCTATAATTTAGGTAAAATGACATCATAGTCGAAAAAAAAGTTCTGGGCCCGGTTGTTCGAAAGCCGGTTAACACTAACCCAGGATTAAAATTTAACCGAGGGTTTAATTTTTCTTGTTAGAAGTGTTTTCAAAAGCTAATTATAAGTTACATGCGAAGACAAGTCATAGACGAAACTAAAGGGTAAAGAAACTTTGGAAAAATCTCCGTTGATTAATTATTCAACTGGAATCAAAATTGATGCTAACCCTGGGTTAGCTTAACCGCGCTTTGAACAACCCGGCCCTGTAGTCAATGTAATGAGAAAATTTCCAGTCAGGAAATAAAAACAAAACTGTCAACCCTTTCGCTCCCAAGAGCGCTAAAAATCAAAATTCAACAATAATTCCAAATTTCATTTTGTAAAATATTGAAAAACAAATGGTACCATACAAAAGTGCCGCCGAAGAGGTTTCATTTGAATGGTCACACCATAGGATTTTGTCGACAGACTCGAACGTTAGAACAAATGGTACCATGCAAAAGTACTGCTGAAGAGGTTTCATTTGAATGGTCACACCATAGGATTTTATCCACAGACTCAAAAGTTAGAACAAATGGTACCATGCAAAAGTATTGCTGAAGAGGTTTCATTTGAATGGTCACACCATAAGATTTTGTCCACAGGCTCAAAAGTTAGAACAAAAATACATGTCTCCATAATTGACTCTGGGAGTGAAAGGCTTAAAGAAGATCCAAGAAAGCAATAACAGCTAATAGGATGATTAATTTACTTTTGAATCAGTTGTTAGTTACAGTACCTGTATTTATCTTGAACCTTTTGTTTTATATCTGATAAACACTCCGACGTTATATCACGCTCGAGGTACTCTGACAGGGTTTCTGTAGCCATTTCGAGATCTTTTTGATTATCCTGTGTTGAGGCAAAGGATTTAATAAACGAACATCACAAGATAAGGTACGGTTGCCTTGTCTTTGGGGGAAGGAGAGAGGATATAGTAACAAGGGTGATAGTTGATGATTTTAAATGGAATCCCTAAAACTAGCCTGTAAATACAGCAGCCTCTCGTCGCTCCCGGTCGCTAGGGGAGTTCGATGAGAGGTGGCCGAATTCGGAGGTTACCCTAAAACGTAATTAGGGAGCTTGGCGCCAATTTATTTCATCCTTTAAGGGTACCAAAAAAAAGAAACATTAATTGGCATTTTTACACTTTTCAATGGAGATCAAATTCGTTACATTGAACATATTCTACTTGTTCAAGTTTACGAAAGCACTGTGATAAATCTCCACCTTTTACAATCTTGGAAGTGACAACAATAGCTGCAGTTGTTGACACCCTAAAAAGTACGAATAACGAATTTTTGTCCTTCAAAATGTACCATTTTTTTTTCAGGGATGTTGCTAGTATTTGACACAATATCCCTGCACGTCACTTTAATAGGGAATTCTCCCTTCCCATGATCTGTTGAATACCTTACAGTTATTCTCTAAACGTTTAAATTGCATGTTTCATTTACCTCAAAGATGACCGACTGGTTGTTTTTCTTGAGGTAAAACGCAAAGACGTAAGTGTACTTAAGTGTGTTTCTGCATAAACACAGAACATCCACGGCCTTTCGAAGAAACTGAACCTACAAAGAAAAGTACACATTATTTTCCTTTAACGACGCTCTTGGTTACGAGACAAGGAAGCACTTCACAGTTTTGAAATTTAACCTAAACATTACAAACCTCAATCCACGACATGTTGTGTTGTTGCATCTCTTCCATCTTTTGCTTCACTTGAGCATACAACTAATGAATCAAACATGCAAACAGCTCTAACTTTGTCTGGCATAAACCGCATCGCTATAAGAGTCCCCCAACAGTCACATTTTGTCTCTTAAACATGAAGCGCTCACATATAGTCATGCTGAGAATCTCAGCACATCAACCAATCAAAGGCTCCTATGAGCTAACTCGTGAATATGAAACTTGATGATTCTGCACACCTACGGATCCTACCCCCTCCTAGGCGTTTTGCTCCATCCCACCCCCCCCCCCCCACCTCCTGCCCTACCACTGCCGTCCTCATGGGTAAGGTTAGTGACCATTACATATCACAGGCTCAAATGTTTACAGGTGATCGAGGGACCCTAACCCTACTTACCCCCCCCCCCCCCCAGTCAACCAGCCCCTCAGCATCAAAACTTGATTCATGAAATGGGGCAAGGAAATTTGGGGCCTTTTTGTTGTTGATGGGCACTCATCGATGAGCCTTAAAATTAATTTCATGGAAGTTTGCTAGTGGTGAAAGAAGAACCATGAGCAAAAATGAAGGGGTCATCAAGATCGCTCTGCTGATTTCTCATTCATCTCTACAATTCTACATTTTCCTCACAGCAATACAGTAAAGACTACATTGTATGTCATGCAAAAACAAAAGAATGCAATGGCCAAGGAGTAAATTAGATGGTTGACCTGAGTGAGATAGCATTCAGAGGAAGAAGTAATGATCTGTAATGATCTGTCAATAAACAAATATTTATTTATTTACACAATTTTAGATAGAAAATTCCTTAAGACAGTTACTTGAGTTTCACGCACAAAGCGATCATCAAACTGCGTGAAAGTGCACCTAACCCCCAATTTTTTTTTGCTTAATCAACTCTATATACGTTGAAAAGTTGAACAGTTAAATGCAGTATTTCTTGATTTTAACGTCGCGTTAGTGAGTTATAGAGATTTGAATTTACAAAATGCTAATTAGATGACGTAAATTCGGGAATTTGCCATTATTTCTACGTCAATTAACAATACGCAGTATACAACTTAAGGAAAATCAATTTGAGAAATACCAAATATAAACTGTGGATAGTCAATTGATTCGTAAAAAATATTACTTGGAGGTAAAAACAAGTAGTTGTATAATAAATGATTCCTGAATTTACGTCATCTAATTAGCATTTTGTAAATTCAAATCTCTACAACTCACTAACGCGACGTTAAAAACAAGAAATATTTAACTATTCAACTTTTCAACGTACATAAAGTTGATTAAGCCAAAAAAAAATTGGGGTTACAATGTTAGTGCACTTGAAACACTACTTATATTCTTTCTATGTTTATCTATCTATTTATTTATTTAGGTGCAACAACTTACCTTGGTTTCAAACTTGGCACTCTGTGCATGGTTCATGTACCTGTTACAGTAGAACAAGTAACGCTCCAAGGCTTGCCGTGATTTCTACAAATGTAGTTTAATATTCAAGGTGTTAAACTAAATCCAGAGTAATAACAGACTCAATCACTGCCTAAAATACAGTGTTGCGTCCACAGGAAAAAAAATAGCACATGAGAGACAACTCAAAGATTAGTTTTGAAACAGATAATACTAAAGACACTAACACTTACAGCCTGGGCATCTCTGGCTGCCTGAGCATCTTTTTCGTCATAACGATTACAGCTGTACCTGAAAACAATGATAAAAGGCTGATCTTAGCTCTTGCTAGCAGGGATGTAGCTAAGAGCCAGCTACCGGCTAATTTCACCAGCTGAGCTTGTCAATGAGCCTGCTAAGTGTTTTCTTAGCTACACCCCCGTGCTAGGCCATTACATTGAAAAATATTAGAGTTAACAGATGTATGGCCCATGCTGCCATAACTTAATAACTGGATTTAGTATAAATTTACTAGCATTCTATCATGAATGGTGGTCTCTTATTGACTACTCACTAATAATCTATC
This sequence comes from Cladopsammia gracilis, assembly GCA_022457155.1. Lineage (NCBI taxonomy): Eukaryota > Metazoa > Cnidaria > Anthozoa > Scleractinia > Dendrophylliidae > Cladopsammia > Cladopsammia gracilis. Next base: position 89,545 of record JAJGOT010000952.1, read on the forward strand.
CTGTTGTGGAAAGTGTGTGTGCGGTTGTTATTTATATCATTATTCAATAAAAATGCGAGCCTGTCTTGTTGTTAAGTTTTGAATGTCTAATAGATTTATACTAAAAACAATTAGATTATTCGCTCTTGATTTCTATGCGTGATAGTTGTTTTGGGCTTCGCCCTCATCAACTATCACGCGATAGAAATCTTGAGCTCACAAAAAGTTTCAGTTTTTAACGACGTTTTGCTTCCAACTTATAAAGGTTTTAAATGTGTCATGCAATTTGTCACACTATTTCAGATAAGCTGTGAAAATAAACAAAATTGAACCAGTTGAAAGTTATTTTTGCATTACAGATGTTTATACATGTAAGCTGATTTAATGTAACTTACAGTGAATCCAATCTTCTGTGATGAGATTTTTTGCATAATCATGACTTTGAAGTTTTAGCCACCATGTTGGTGTACCAAAGTGGTACACCAAGATGGCCACTTATACATTTTCACTAAAAATGTCTAATACTCGTTTCCCTATAACTCTTGAATGAAATGCTCTAGTGCTTCAATATTTGGCCCAGATGTGTAGTTTAAACTCTCTACAATTTCACAAACATTTTGGAATCTAAATCTGTTTTTTAATGCTGCTGAATTTTGATATGACAGGATATGACGTAAGTGCAAGCCAAGAATAAAGATCCAAAGATCTACATTGTAACAAACTGACAGATACTGATTGGCAAAAACTTAGTAAAATAAAAATCACTCCTACCAACTCGATCCATGTGGTTCCCACGGTCCCAGACACATCCAACAGAAGTCAGCCTTTAAAAAAATAGTGGAAACAGTTTTTGTAAATGGTTTCTAAAAAAATAGATACCTAACTAAAAAAGTAATGGCATCTAATCAAAAAATAATTCCAATTATACACCCTCCCCCCCCCCCAAATTATTTTCCTTGTTTCTTTCAGATGAAAGTTCTCACAGAACATTGCACAATTAGAGTGCAAATTCATGAAGAGTGTAACACAAGAACTTGGATCAGAGAAAATCCTTACAACTCATCATAACATTTGGGATATTTTAATAATCTGTGGAATGTGTAAATAACTACATAAGAGAGCAACAGTGGCTAGAAGCCCTATGCACAGCATTTCTCTACAAGTATCTTGAAAAAGCTGCATGTAATCCAATTTTCCATCTAAGTTCAATCTTTCTTCAAATTATTTCTTATCAGCTCACTCCATTAGTCAATATTATACCGTTCAGATGCAAGCCTTATAATGATGGTTACCTTGCAGTTGTTGTTGCGACAAACCATGTGATTACAGCCACCATTCTTTTCTATCGTCACGTGACACTTAGGACATTCCTATAATTAGAGGAAGAAAATTAGAAATGCCACTCTCATCGATGCAAATGTTACACTGGAGATTCTTAAACACAAAGAACTTGCCACTATAATAGGGATGACGCCTCCTTCATTTCACACCTATTGGGTGTGAAATGCGAATTTAGGCATTTTTCATTGTCATCTTTCATCTTTCTTTTTTCTTTCATTGTTACACCCGGATGCTTTGTATGGTACAAGATGTCAGCTGGAGGGACCACAGGACCAATGAGGAGCTACATGTATAAGGAGACCTGCCCAAGATCTCACAAAAGATCAACTCTAGAAGACTCTTATCATCACCCAGAGAGCTTCCAGCCAATAAGGTTATCATTTGGAAACCACAGCAAGGTAGGAGAGACCCTGGACAAGCTGGCCTGTCTCATGACAGAACATGATGTCACTTCAGTCGACAGAATTGAAGTAAACTGAATTTCAGTCATGAAACGTGATTGACTAGAGCGACCTATAAATAAATTTGTCTCAAAAATCCCATCAAACCAAGATATTGCCTTCACACAAAATAATAGAAAGAAACAGAAGTTCATATAAATATAAATATTTTGGTAAAAATTTCTAAACTTTGGTAAATTTGTCAGCAATGGTCTTAGTAATCACGCATGTTGTTTGTCAGTTGTTAATGCTTTAATGATTGATTGACAACTGAAGTTAAAAATTGAACATAAGGATTAGGAGCACCAACCAAATATTTTGGAAAGGAAACAAACCTTTGTGTTTGCTGATATCCAGTTTGATGTTTCGCTATCATCATTACACTTCTTTATCCACTTCTTGAGCCACTAGAAATAAATAAAAAAGAAATATCTTTATCAAATAAATGCAAATACATTTAAGTCCAAAAAAGATGGGATGAATGAAATGTGACACTAAACTTATAAATTATATAAATCTCTATAATACAAATTAATATAATAACAACATTCTGTAACAGGCACTCATTGAATTCACTGCAGTAAGAGGACAGTATCAAATGGACATCAAATTGCATTTTGATCTCTTAGAGCCCTTTGATTTAAACACCTTGTTGGTATGTTACACAAAAACAAACAATGGCTTACATTGCATCTAACAGGTTCATGGACTGGTTCTCCACAGCCAAAACTATAAAAGAAAAAGGCACGAATGTAAAAACGCTTGTTACCAAAGTAGCATGTCTATGTTATGTAAGACCAGGTCCAACGACCAAAAAATGATTATGGAGAGTTCATGATTTGAACTGCAACTCTCATTAATGCCCTTTTGGCATCTATTGTGCACTCTCAAAGAGCTTGACTATGCCCAACTTATGTTGTTCCAAACAGGATTGCAAGTCAATGCAAGTTGGAAAATGACAACTTGCATTGACTTACCCTGGGTGGCCAAACCGAGTTGCAAGTTGACTCACAGGTACACATAAGTTTGATCAGCCTTCCCACATGGTCATGCTTGTAATTGCATTACTTGACTTGCATTGACTTGCAACAACTTGTGTTTGGTGGCCAAATGGTGAAACACTTGCCCCTATTTGTGAACAAGTCAATGCAAGCCATTACAAGTACTTGTAATTCCCTTTTCGCTAGGGCTTTAGAATGAAAAATAACATCCTTGTCTTAGAAAAGTTCCAGTTACACAGAGCTTGCTTGTGACGGGCAAATAATAGAGAAAAAAATAGGGGTGACTATTGAGTAAAATTTTATTATTGCAATAGTATTGCAATAGTTGGGGCACTATTGCGATATTATTGCAATACTTTGATCAGTGTTGTGAAAGTACAGCAATAGAACTTTTCTGTCCACCATGATTGTTTTGGTGCACCACATGGTCTCAATGACTAGCCTCCTCTTGGGAATTTATGTTGTATGACCAAAAAAATTAAAATGGCACTGATGGATTGTGTTGTTCTCGCCTTATAGCCTTTTACTTTATTCATTATACATTTCAATCAAGGATACATTTCAGGATATATATTACAACGATATATTTCAATGCAGCCAAAACTGTGTTAGTTTTTTTGCTCACTTTTGAAACTATCGATGGTCAAGCCAAACTATCGCGATTGTTATCGATAGTTGATTTTACTATTGATAGCTTGCTATTGCGACACCAACTATCATGATATATCTATAGTTCAATGTATCATTACACCTAGACTTGCCACAAGTCGACCTCATGAGTTTCACAGTAAAGCAAGCGAAGCGAGCTTTTGAGGCCACGAAGCGGCTGAGCAAGCGATGAAGTCGCGAGAGGTCGACTTGTCTCACTTGAAGGGTTTTCATTTGTGTTTCGCGCCAAAATGGGTTATTGTTTCGCAACCAACCTCGTTGTTGAATTTCAACCGCAAGTCACGTTTCATTGCGCCAGTACCTTGTGATTGACAGTTCTGTCCCCAGGGGTTACTCTCGGCTACTCTGATTGGTGTAAGCATAGCGACCCGTTTTTGGGTCGCTAAAAATGGCGCCAATCAAGTGTGAAACGTGCTTCGTCTGGCGGACTATAAATATAAGACGAACGACTTTATTGAAAGTCTACATTACACCCTGAAAAAAAAAAAACTCACCAAAATGTGTAACCACACAGACAGGTCACTGGTAGGGCGTCATGATAGTTAGCCTTGACTGCATTTTGACAGTCAGGTCCTGGACACCAACTCATCAATCGGTTGCTCTACAAAAGAAAACACAAAACAGTTTGGTTATACAAACAAAGCTCCACTGATAGCCACGTCACATTCAGCAACCAGCAGAAAAGGATGACGAGTCACAGAAATGCTAACAAGATCTACTTTGATAAGGTTTGATGGCTGTTAGCACTTACCTCGACAAAGCTGTTAGCTATTAGATGGTGGTATCGGGTTTTCACTTTGCTATCTTTTACAACTTGCCTGTCAAAGAAAGAAACACTGTTACTCAATATTGAAAGGTTATAATAGACGGTTATTAATATGACACATTTCTCCTCCAAAATCCTTGTGGCATATGAATGAGCTTCCAAAGTCATATACACAACTGCTTGTCAATTTACGTTCAGCACGTCAAAAAATAATATGTCATGTAGTGTTTTGAGGTTATTTTTGTACTATCATAAAATTTATCCTCTATTAAGCTCCCCCTCTCAAATAAGCCCCTCATTTTTGGAGCAAGAAATTTATTGAACTCTCCCACCTCTCTTTTAAGTCCCTCCCCACATTTTGTACAAGTTATTTTTATTCACTTGTGGGAACTTATGAAATGTATAAATTACAACAAAATGAGCAGTGAACTGCTGGTGTTTCACTAAATTTTAATTAGCGTCAACATTAGAAAGAGAAGAAGAATTATACAGGGATGTAGATTCAGTTTTTAACTGGCGGGAATATAGAACTGATAGACGGGTAAAAAATAGAAAAATGTAGTCCTTTTAAAGCTGCACTAAGCTTTAACAGCCGGAAAAATGAAGTTCACAGCCGGGTAATTTCCCCGGCTCCCGGCTATTATCTACATCCCTGAATTATATGAGATTCATGCTTCACACCTTTGCTTCAACTCTGCCACAACCTATTTTGGGAAAAAGCCCAGGACTTTCAAGGGCTTATGGAAGAATTCTAGGACTTTTCAAAGATAAATGGAATTCAAGACCTATCAGGAAATTCAAGGACTTTTCAAGACTGTGTGAACCTTGTAAGCAAAACCATAAAATACTTACCCTACAAAAGCTTCATCTACAAGGATGTCACACTTGTGAGCGGGACAAGAAATGTGCTGTTAAAAATAAGAATGTTATACATGTAGTTAAGACAGACATGTGATGTGGTTCTAACTTTTGAGTCTGTGGACAAAACCCTATGGTGTGACCATTCAAATGAAATCTCTTCAGTAGTCCTTTTGCATAGTGCCATTGTTTTTCAACATTTAAAGAAAATTAAATTTGTCAATATCGTCTAGAAAGAGAAAAATGTAGTTTACATGTACAACGCACCTCTCCTACATGTTCATCCATAACTTTAGTAGTAATGTACTCCTTCCAACATCTATGACAAAACCTATGACTGCATTCTAAACCAAGAAAGGTCTGTCAAGGAATACCAAAAAAAAAACAATAAGTAAAAATTTTCAACATGACGGTAGTGTTGTTTGCTCCACTCTGTCTACAATCTTGTTTAGTTTATAATTAACGTCTTCCTAGTGCATGTTATGATGTTTGTAACATTACTACACAACACTGGTGGAGTAAGAGTTTCTGTTAAGATATCTTTCAAAGCTTGTTATCATACTTCCAGTACTGTTGTTGGTTCATCTTCAAGCCCATCCTTCCTGTGAATTGTTTATGAAATTGCACAACAGTTCATTCAATGCTGTCAGTGGAATTTCCTCTCTGTTTCTCAATCTATATAAGTAATCACTGTTTCACCTTCATATCTAAAGAAAACATTTCAACAATGTGATGTAACTTTCTGTCTTCAGACTTGTGCTCAGATTGTCTTGTTCTCAATGAAGCTCTCAACAGTGCATACAAAAGATGAAAATTATTGATTCCTTTTTGAGAAACCGTCTGCCATGTTTAAACGATAAGTTGAAAACTGCAGCAAAACCACTTTTTATTTTTGTTGTTTGCACTTGTGATTGAACATACAATGATTTTCACTAGTGAAAAATCACCGTTCACACTGCTGATCAATACTTATATGTAGTTTATAAAGTACTCACTGATACATGCACAACAGTCAAGCAGATCTCACAGTTTGCCTCTGTTGATGCTGAAGATGACCTTGTGTTAACCTAATTAACAAGCATGTAACTGTTAACATCATTCTGAAAAATAGATTACAGTCACACTTCTCTATACAGACATCAAAGGGCCATAACTGAGTGTCTGTATGAACCCTTTCGCTCCAATAATTATTAACATCAACTGCTAATATTTTGGTCTTGAATTGGTTTATGTTAAAGGCCCATAATCCGCACTTACTGTGATTCATTACTGGCATTCTAGAATTTCTGGGGCCACAAAATTCTAGTTTTGTGTCGGTGAAGTTTGATTCCTAAAAAACTCCGTTTACATCAGGAAATCTGTATCGCCTATTAACTTCAAGATCATTTCTGTAAATATTTAGTTCATATTCAAAGCATTGCATCTTGTTTTTGTCCGTTTTCTTTTATTTTAAGCAACGCCGCCGAAGGCTCAAGGCCGGCTGTCAAGAAACGAGAACCTTCAGAACGTTTGGCACAGAAATTAGGTCGTCTGTGGAAAGGAAATAGGTATATTAGATTGCCTACTAGTTAAGATTTATCTTCAAATCTTTTCACTGTAATTTTTTAGAACATTCGTTTTCCAGATACTATGAGTTGACATTTGAATCTTTCCATCGATAACTGTGACCGTTCGACCAGAACCTGGAGATGTAAACATCAGAAAAAGGCTCAAACTTCTCGGCTCGCCGGCAGACTCGTTTTTGCCAGCAACTATGTGACATATTCCATGGAAGTTGAAGGAGGTTTTCCCCGTCCCTAGCCATCGAATTTTTTTGGATGCAAACTTCTGAAGCCGATAAAACGTCCTCCGCCAGCGGAGCTCATTAATTATGCCCAATGCAAATCAGATACGCCGACTGGAGAAAAATGTTTCCGATGCGAACTTTCGAAGCGGAGGAAACGGCCTTGGTGACTGGAGTTGCCTGGAGCTACACTATTAAAGGCGGGTTGAGTGGCCCCAGACAAAATGCGAGACACGTTATACAGGCTTTTGATATCTAACAGGACCGCTTCTTAGGACTAATAAATTTTAAAATTAATGTCGAATGAAATTTCAAACTCAGTGTTCATTTCTTCCTGGAGATGAGAGGCAAAAATTTCACTTCGTGAGAGATCGCATTTATCTGGGTGCAAATCAAAATAAACAATGCGCGGTGCAGATGGGCCTTTAAATAACACCATAAAATATGTTACTTAATAATGGTGAAAGCAAAGAAATTGGCCCTAAAACAAAAGAAAGCAATTTTAGGTGGTGTGTTACAGAGGTTTCATTAGAAGCCAGCAACTGGCGAATTCTGCCGGCTACTTCCTAAATTATCACCGCCTACTTTTCGATTAATTTCACTGAAGTTGATGCCCAGAATGCTGGAAATGACATTTCCGAGTTCCTAGATTTCCTAGAGGAAAGGGACCTTATGGCTCCTTTGTTGCCACTGCCATCTGTTATAAATATTGCCACTTACTCTTAATTTTATTGAAACTCGTGTTACAGGGATGTAGATTCAGTTTCTAACTGGCGGGAATATAGAACTGACAGAGGGGTAAACAATAGAAATATGTAGTCCTTTTAAAGCTGCACTAGGCTTTAACAGCCAGAAAAATGAAGTTCACAGCCGGGTAATTTCCCCGGCTCCTGGCTATTATCTACATCCCTGGTATTAATCATGCAGTATTACATGACGTACAGACCACTGACTATGAATGAGCCAATAACAAGTTTTGGTTGTTTTGTGTTTTCTGTTCAAGTTTTCAGCCAGATTTTCAGTAATTCTAACTTGTGAACATAGTGGTAAGGTAAAATGAACACGTCGATCCCAGTTTTTCTCATAAATTTGTTCAATTTATGCAATCTTAGAAAAAATACGTGTTGATTACTACAATGTGCAATTTGGTGCAATTTGAGGACAATAATTATTGTGGGAAATTGCACCATCACATAATATCAGACGCCCTGTATGTTAGAATGCACAAGGAAGGAGAAAAGGAGGTCAACCAATGAACAACTGGAGAAGAGGAGTGGAGAGAGAGTGAGAGAGAGAGAGGGCAGATGGAGGACAGATCTGAAGAGGTACAACTGGAGTCTTAAGGGGAAAATTTGTTTATGACCCATGCTTCTCTCTGGAGCCAAGGGCTTGTAAGTACGAAAGAGAGTTCTGAGAGAGTAAAAGAGCAATCAACAGCTGAAAACTTCCGTATCAACCTTACAACATACAACTGCACATGTATGTTTGGAAATCAGGGAAATAGGCCAAGCCATTAGCTATTTTATTTTAAGTTAAAGAAGAATAAAAGAAAAAACTTACCCTTTTACTTGGGACTGGTCTAGCATTTGTTCTATTAGGACTAATGATATGAGCTTCAGAAAAGAGTCTGTCTTGATCCCCACTGTAATACCTAAGATGTTTTAAAAACACAGTACATGAAGTGTCCAATTTTCAATAAATTTATTTCTTATTGTGTTAATAATAATAATAATAATAATAATAATAATAATAATAATAATAATACAGACTTATATAGCGCACATATCACACATGTCTCATGGCGCTTTCGTACACTTATGAGAATGAGATCAGACGTCAGCTTATGAAGCGCCACAGGCAGCCGCTATCGGTCCATTGCTGATCTCATCTCACCCACCCCCCCATGAACAAGTGACACTGAGGGTGGTCACAGCCAGGGTTTGTTACGTCCTTAGTGGTTCTTTTACATTCCCATGGGAGACGGGACCGCCATTTCTACGTGGTCATCCGAGCCACGTGAAGGTCTAACTATTTGCCAATATCATAGCAAAGGCAGCACCTTCATCCTAAGTTATTTTAAGACCCTGAGTGTTGGTCCGGCCGGGGTTCGAACCCGCAACCTCCCGCTCTGCGGACTGGTGCTCTATCAACTGAGTTAACCAGGAGGTGGTACATTTATGTACATCAAGAACAAGTGTTTTTTATTCAGAAAGGTCTGTAGAGTTTTGTTCACCGACTGGAGAAAACTGCTAACTCGATAGGAGAACAAACCGTGGACAAGTCTTTACCTAAACCAATCGATAACCCTGTGACATCCCTTCAACTTGGTCCTTCATTATTGAGACTAAAGGCATTTCAACTACAACTGTTGTTCTTTCCATCTTCTAGAGCTCTTTCATGTCACAAGGGTAGATTTAAAAAATCAAACTTTTCCCAAATCCAGGAGGTAGAATACAGAAAACATCCAGGGCATGAAATTTCACCTGATACAGTCGCCAATGCACCTAAGTTTTCTGTGCTGGCGACAAATATTCAAAAGTTAGTCTGACACCACATTGGCGACCAGAACCCTTTGCTTCATCCTACCTTTATGTATTGTGCAATTAAATAAAGCTTAAAGGTGGGTAAATCAGTGCGAATGACAAGGTTTGTAGCAAAACCGTCACGAACTCTACTGAGTGAAACATCAGCATCCGCCATCTTGGATATTTCAGAGGCTACATGTATGTACGATGTATATTGTGCATTCAAACGTCCCTTTTACTAACAGTGCATATTGCAGGCTCAGAATATTCCGCGTCGTTTGTGCTCTCGTTTTTCTATGTCAATATTTTTTGTTTTCGTTTTTGGAAAAAAATAATGGCTACTAGTACTAACTTTTTGGACTTGGCGACCACTTTGGAATATTTAGGAGCCAAGTGTCTCCTTGAGAAAAAAGTAGTTTCTTGGTGTTGCGGATGGTGTGATCACCAAATGATGTAAAACAAAAGATTTAAAAGACACTGAACAATACCCACACCACAACACAAAAGCTAACAAACAATGGTTTCCGCAAAACCAAGAAACACCCGAAAAAAGTTCATTTCATGCCCTGTAACATCCCATATTTGCACTACAGATTTCAAGCAATGTGTCTGTCTTCTTAAAAGGCATGGAATGTGGGAGAATTCCTTCAGTGAATCACTCAATACTTTTTTATCTAATCGTTTGAAAGACATGTTTGTTACAATTTGAGCTGCAATATGCAAATTTCAAAATAATATTCATTGTATGACATCCAGTGTCACTGGATGTCAACATCACCACAAACTTGTCAACCCTGTCAACAGTCAGCGGCCTGACCAATCAGAGACTGCACCAGAATCTAGTGCAGTGGAATGGTGGCATCAAAGATTTGTCCACAGGCCTTCACACTTTCCCCTCTCCCCAGTTTCCTCTTGGCTCACTTCGCTCCTGGCCTTCCGAGAAAGGTCATAAGATATTTTAAGGAGTGGGGTGGAAGGGCAAGGTGAGAAATTTTTGACATGAAAATAGGTCGATTTTTTTTGGCTGATTTTCAGGGTATCAGGGGTAGATTATATGCCAGAAAATCTGGTAACATTCATGTGAAAGGCTTTGCACTTGGTCTTACTTCAAAAAGGAGGCTAAAGGCAACTTGGAAATGGCCTTTTATACACTGTAGGTGGGTGGGTTGTTAAACTAAAAGAAGAATGGATATTTTCTGGAACTACACGTACACATAAGTGATAACAGTTAAAGGGAACCTCCATTGTCAGAACAAATTGACATTAAATTGTTGGAAATAAAGTCGAAATTTAAAATTTTTAAAAAACAGGTACAAAAATAATTTTAGTGTACAAATAAAATGGATATAAATATCACCTATTTTCGCTTTTAAATTTCCCGCGCGCCACCATTTTTAAAATTTATGTTATTATTAAGAATCGAGGTTCTTTTGTATGCAACAATTAGACAACCGTAACACGTCAAATGTTCAAAATGGCGGTGTGTGGGAAATTTAAAAGCGAAAATAGGCGATATTCATATCCATTTTTTATACACTAAAATTAATTTGCACCTGTTTTTTTTTTTTAATTTAATTTAGACTTTATTTCCAACAATTTAACGTCAATTGTTATAACAATGGAGGTTCCCTTTAATTTCTGTTTGAATAACTAACCTTTCTAGTAGTTTTTCTTTATCCCATTTAAAATGACTAAGAAGAATCCTTGTAGTCGGTCTTGGTAACTATTGAAAAGAAAATTACAAAATTTAGGCTATAATATAAATTAGTCTAGATATTAAGTCTTAACTCTAAGAGGTTGTTTATGAATCATTTCAGCCTGGCTGAAGTTTCATCCCACTACTTGATTATTTTCCTCGTTGTTGGGTGGAATGAGCTCATCTTGGGGGATTTCACCCCCGTCTTACAAGACATTCCATTGACAACCTGGGACGAAACAACATACTGTACATCTGTATGAAACAAAAATCATTTTTTCCTCCTGGGCGAAATTCATCCCAGGATGAATCTGCCATCATGTTAACATATGGAAACCTACATACATATCAAGGAGACAAATTCCAGGTATAATCACATAATCAATCAGGACTGACTTTCTTGCATTTCCCAAATTGAGAATTGTTCACCAAGTAAAATGAAAATAGGACCTGATTGTCGGTTAATGTCTGTACATGTATTACAGAAATAGAGCTTAACTATCGATTTTGGTCTCTCCAGGACTATGTGAAATGTTTGTAACAAGGTCAAGTCCTGTAACATTAGCTTTGACTGTAATCAAATCTTTCCTGTTTACAACCCAACTACATCCTGTGCAACCACATCTCATAAATAATCACTTTTGCAAAACATCAGAAAACATTTTCAGTGAAATCATTACATGTCTAATCAAAACCTGTGGTAAGTGAACGAGACCTCTTTCAATGCTGGCAATTTAAATTCTAAAATTGTTGTTAACCTCTGGTAAGCGACCACTTGTCCATATTTCACTACTGATGATGTCACTACTGATGAAAATTGAATACCGGTATTATGTACAGCTGTACAAATGTATATTAAGGGAGGTTTGACTGTGCCATGTGTTTCTAAACTCAAGAGTCTGTGTGTACAATGTAAAACCCATTCAACACTGTGACCATTCAAGTGTATGCTAGACTGAGCAGTATTTTAATGTGGTGCTGTTTATTATGCTGTACAAGGTCAGGGTTTGTACTCTTTTCAGATTTTAACATTCCATAACTTTCCATGACCTTTTCAAATTTTTCATGACCAAGATTTACAGTTGGTTTCAAAATTTTATCAAAACGATAATTTTTTTTAATTTTTCATCTTGCCTTATTATTCCCACAATGTACATGTATGCTGCCTTAGTGATTTTGTACCATTAACATAATTTTCCATGACTTTCCATGACCCACACTTAAATTCCATGACGTTCCAGGCCTGGAAATTAAATTTTACAATTCCATGACTTTCCAGGTTTTTCCATGACCGTACGAACCATAAAGGTGGTCCTAATTATGAGTCTGGGTAAAAATCAAATAAAGTGTAGTGGCGTAGTGCTGTGTTTTTTCTTTTTATTGCACTGTAAAAGGTGATCCTAACTTTTGAGTCTGTGGTTGAAACCCACAAGTGAGACCATTAAATGCAAGCTACTGAGTAGCTACTATTTTGCTGTGCTTCAGAAATGAAAATTTTAGTATGGAAAAGGGTCCATGAAAGGCCATTTCCATGTTTCTTTTTGCCTCTTCCTCAAAGCGAGGCTTAATACACAACTGTTCATAAGAAAGTGAGTTTTATTTGCATGTTAATGGAAACTTATTTTCATATGAGAGGTTCTGCATCAAGTGTCGCTTTGATAACGAAGCATGAAATGGCCGATTGAAACAAAATCATACAAAACAAAGAATAAAATGATATAAAAATATAAAGCTCTCAACTCAAATGGAACACAAATATCCAAAGCTGAAAGGTTAATATTGTAATAAATTTTGGTAAAAAATATACCAAAAAATGAGATTCTTTAGAAAAAAAACACTTTGGTTTTGACGAACACATGCAGCTCAAACTCAGTTTTGTATTCACTATTGGTTCCCATTGCATTGCATTTCAAGCCTTTAACAATGCATGTACATACTGTTCTTGAGAACCTTCTAATAGAGCAGTTTTCAATTGAGTGTCGTAAAACCAAAACCAAAGTAATTACTCTGACCAATCACAGTAGTCATACATGTAAACAATCCAATGAACCAATCAGAACTCAAAGCAATTACATGTCGGCAACGCCAAGCGCGGGAAAACGCATGCGAGCAAGTTATGATTGGTTTTGGTTTTACTTCTGATTGGTCGAGAAAGTGACACGAGATTTTTTAGCCAATCACAAAGCGTAGCAATGCAAAACCAAAGCAACCGTGTAATTACTTTCGACACTCAATTGAAAACTGCTCTATTCAAGTTTACTAGTTATCGAGAACAACAGATTATGTAACTCAGTTGCAAATTCAAATGCAAATTCTCAAAAAGCTAAGAAAGGCAAGATGGTGATACAAAAAAATAAATATTAAAATAATAAAATTTTAAAAAATGGTGATACATCTCAAAAGTCCATCTACTAGTTATCTAAGTAAAACCAAGGCAAGGTTGTTTCTATCGATTTTTTTTTTTTGTTACAAAACTTTAAGCTTATGTACTGCATAAGCTTTACACCGAACCGTGAGGACATGCAAATCTAAGTTAACATCGCAAGAGTAAATGCTTTAGAATGGTGTGAAGCTGTCAATATTAAAGTATACTAGTCCAGGAAGAAAAAAAAAACAAAATAAGTGAACGAAAGATTTCACACCTTGAAACAATAAGTTTGCTGTATTGACTGAAAATTTCAATGTGAGTTGCTTCAATATCAGATGTAATAGCTACGAATAGATCCTTTTCTTTATAGTTATCGGCGGTACCACAAACAAAATCATTAAGTCAGGGAAGGTATTCAGTTAAATATAATGTTTAAAGCTTAAATGTGGTAAAATCTTGCAGTTCCTCGTTGTTGCTTACTCGACAGGAAATTGGGAAAAATCTCCAAACGGTCGAATCAGCAAATTACGTAAAGCTTAAAAATTGTATTCAAAGACGTTGAAAATGACCATGTAACTAGAAAATTAAACGTCCCATTTATAGTTTGTTACATGAGATTAAGCTATTAAAAGCCGCGATGTTAAGAAGCTTATTAGAACCACCGTTTGTTTCTGAATCTCACCAACAAAACCTGAACAAGATCGAGCATTGTTGATGTTTGCATACATTGAGAAATAGGTAAAGACTGACGTGCATCCACGAAACCCCGCATACTTACCTGAAAAACATTATTAACTTCGTCGATAATATCGTTCATATAACTGACTAAAGCTTCAGGAGTTAGACACTCGTAATGGAAATCATCATTTATGTGAGGTCTCTTCGGAGTTGAGGGTTCATCGCAATCGATGTCGAAGTCACTTTCGTCGCCTTCTTCGGAGCCCGATTCATTATAACTATCCTCCTGGTCATAAATGGCATCATCGTCCTCCGAATCCATTTTCGTATTTAAAATATCCACGTGCCCGAAAAAGAGAGTGAGAACTTGTGTATAATCGCCACAACTGTTCCAGAATAACACTAACTTTCATTTATATGGAGGAAACCATGTACACTTTTTTTAGAGGGTTTTGGTCACATGATACTCGCTAAATGCATTGCGATTGGTCAAAAGACAATGCAATTGTGACGTCATTTTACTAATTTTTAACAACTTGCATATAGAGGACTGGGAACAAAGATTCGCTTTCGGTTTGACAACGCACTTCGATCATTTTCACACAAGATATACTCCCCCGGATTGGTCATATATTGCCGGAAAATTTATGCCAAGAACTTTCTCAACGTACACTGTTCTAATTTTTTTATTTCACGCCGATTTGTTGCAGTGTAATCAAAGTTACACACGGCAGAAGTGATGCTGGCGGACATTTATATCATCAATTTGGTAACCCTAAAACAACTATGACGTGTTTCGATACCATAATGCAATGCAAGTTTGGCTGCCTGTTGTGATTATCACACGTGCTTGCATAATACTTCAGTTTTATGTCAAAGAAATCACGGAAGATCACAAATGAAAACTTTATAAAGTAACTAGGGTATCTAAAAGATAGTAATGCTGCGGCTCATTCTGTTGATGTTGACATTAGCTAGGCAGTCATCCATCTGCTTGCGTTAGACCCTGAAAATAGTCACAAATTGTGCGGTGTTTTGAAAACTAACACCACCCCCTCACCTCCAGGCAAAAAAATTCACATATGTCGAAGTAGAAAGGTAAATTATAATCGTAGTAGGTCTAGTTTATCAAATGATATTCAGTGTGAACATTTGATTTGTTTAGTTAGTGTTATTTTTATCGACATTGAGTTCACATATAGGTGAATTCGATGTATTCTTTTTTCTGTTTTTTTTTTCCTTTTTTTTTTTGGGGGGGGGGGGTTATTATTATTGGAAAACATAACCATGCTGTACTCACTCTACACATAGACATAGCCTATACTCAAGCGCATGAGACTCTAAGACGCGTTGATTGAAGCTACCAATTTTTCTGTACTCGCTTTGAATATTAATTTATTGATTCCCGATCAAACCCACACTCGTGTAATACAGTCGAACCCCGCTATTTCGAACTCGGTTAATTCGAATTCCCCGTTACAGAAATCAGGTCGAATTCCCTTGGATTTACCCTTCCGTTTTCAGTCATTTATTATCAGCTATTTCGAACTCTATTATTTCGAACTCCCCGCTATTTCGAACTGATCCCTCTTTCCCTAGACCTAAAATCAACCCCTTATTTTGAACTTGTCAAGAACAGAATACATCAGAGCGCAGCTGGAACTTATTGCCTTTTATTTGAACTCTACGTAGTTAGTGACTTGACAATGCTTGATTTACGTGCAGTGTCCCATTACCGCTAAGAAATTCCAGCTGTTGTGGATCATACATTAGGTATTCAATAACAAAACAACAGAACATTCAAAGATTTTTAGTAGCAACAGCATCTGCTGATTTATCTAAATCGTCGTTATTTAATTAATGTCTCTTTGCATACTGTATTTCATTAAAAATGATTCATTGTTTACGAATTTTACGCTACCCCGGTTATTTCGAAACCCCGCTATTTCGAATTTTTTTTTCATTTCCCCTGGGACTTCGAAATAGCAGGGTTCGACTGTACTTCCCAAACGTTAACCGTGAATTATTACTCATGCGCATAGCGGCATGAGTCAAGGTTTCGGTTAGGTTTCTTTTCGTCCCGCTTTTTGTAGTCACAAATTGCCTTGTTACTCATGTTCATAGCGGCATGAGTCAAGGTTTCGGTAAGGTTTCCTTGTTTCCATTTTTAGCTTTCGTCCCGCTTTTGCCTTGTTTTTTTTAAGTTTCCCGTATCCCGCGGGAGGACTTTCACTGGTCTGATTGGTTGACATGCGACCTCGTGATTTCGCCGTGCCCGTAATCACGTTCTTGTTTTTAAAATAGCCGAGTCAAGCCACTGGCATTTGGTCTTCACCGGAAAAGAAATTACATTTTTCGATGGGAATTTATGTTGACATCAATTTGTGATTGAATTTTTCTTTGTGTTGTCGCTAGATTTAGAAAAATGCTCATAAAACGTGTTTAAATTCAGTTGTAAATTCAGTCGTAATAAATGATATCTGATAATATGTAAACAAAACAAGACTTACATGTCACGCAAAATTCGTTGAGAGGGAAGGGGTGCGTGACCCAGTTAAAATAAACCATAAAACGTTCTTATGCAAGCGCATGAGTACAGGCTACCAGCTAGCCTCTTGTTTTTTTAAAGTTTCCCGTATCCCGCGGGACGACTTTCACTGGTCTGATTGGTTGACACGCGACCTCGTGATTTCGGCGTGCCCGTAAATAGCCGAGTCAAGCCACTAGCATTTGGACTTCACCGGAAAAGAAATTACATTTTTACTCATGCGCGTAGCGGCATGAGGTAAGGTTTCGGCTCCGTTTTTCTTGTTATTTTTATTATAATTTTTATTTTTTGTGTCACGATTTTGCATGCAAATTTATGCATGCATATTTTAAATTGTACACTTCCGGTTCATAGCTTTGCCACTACACTTCCTGTTTAGTGACTTCCGGCTACTCTCACTTCCGGTAAAAGAGCGTTACTCAAGTGTCACGACAGCGTCTCCTACAACCCTACTTGCATTAGCAATGTTCATGTTTGGTATATATAAGACTTAGAAGAATCATTCCCTTCATTGTGGTACAGCCTTCATTTCCAAAACAATCAATAGTAAACAACGTGGTTTGCAGGAACGATGACTGAATGAAAGGAGTACTCTTCGCCATGTCGGACATCTTCTTATCATGTTTAAAATATATCATGAAACTAACTTACGCATGCGCATGAGTATAGGCTACTCGGAGCCTCTTGTTCGATGAGAATTTATGTTGATACAGTCGATCCCATTAATGTTGTTCAAGAAAAAAGAAGTTTACAAGTTAACAAAACAATTAAATATTCAATTTCCTCGCGTGGGACCTTGAATTTGCATAATAACACGTAATAATAACACGGCGAAAAGTCGTTGATATTCAAAGATGCCTCGTCCTTTTTCCGACGATTTGAGGTGGAGGTGAAGCTCATCTCATCGACAAAGCAAAAACACTAGAACCTTCGGGTATTAATAAACGCGATGAACTGCACTAATTATGTTATCTTTACAAAACTGCCTGTCATTATTTAGTCAACTATTATATTTGTCAGTTTATCATAGGACGCTTTTTTTATTTACCTGTCAATGTAGTAACCTATCATGTTTCTTGGTTCCATATTTTAAACTTTTAAAATTGTAACGATAATAACGTATATACTCATTTTTATTTTAGCCCCCGTCGAAGGTTTGTGTTTCAAACCGAAATATCGGGCACAAAATATATATCTTTTATTTTACTTTATTTTTCTTGAGTCAATCTTTTCTCGGCCGTACGGATCAGTTTGCCGTGTTATTTTACAATAATATATCAACACTTGTTTTATGCAAAAACGTACCAGGAGATAGCTACTAATCTCTTTGTAAGTCCAATGACAGTTAAACGCACTTGTGCTAACTTCTATACTAACGGTTATGTAAAGCCTTGGCCGATCGGTCGTCCACCTGAGACAACTTGCCTTTTTCCGCACGAAGAGTACGTGATCATGGAGTGTCTTTTAGAACATCCAGAAATGCAATTAAATGAAATAGCATCGAAAATATTTCATGCAACCGGCTCCGCTTTTAGCCCACAAACATTGTGCAGAACTGTGCATAGGCTTGGATTTACACGTAAAAAGGTACATATGGATTTACTCATTATTTATATGCAACCTCCAAGTCGTTTGAGGGTATTGTTGAAATTTTTTGTTTCTGGTTAGAATATAGCCAATTTGACATTTTTTCATAAGCTTATCCGCCAAATCTGGCAGAATGTGAGCTAGTTTCGAACGGAATTCTTCGACGCTTTCCAGAACTGGGAAATTAGTTATTCTTCTTGTTAGGTAACTACTTTTTTTCTTTTCATCCAAAACGCGTACTTCTAAACAGTTAAAAAACTGTTTTGAACTTCCCGCCGTGGCCATTTTCTACACATGTGTTCAGCTGCACGTTCACACACGCGCGTAATTTGAATGTTAATGAGGCACGTGACTTTTGTTAACTTGTAAACGTCTTTTTTTCTTGAACAAAGTTAATGGGATCGACTGTATCAATTTGCGATTGAATTTTTGTTTGCGTTGTCGCTAGTTTTGGAGAAATGCTTATAAAACGTGTTTAAATTCAGTTGTAAATTCAGTGGTAATAAATGAGATCTGATATTATGTAAACAAAACAAGACTTACGTGTCACGCAAAATTCGTTGAGAGGGAAGGGGTGCGTGACCCAGTTAAAATAAACCATAAAACGTTCTTATACAAGCGCATGAGTACAGGCTACCAGCTAGCCTCTTGTTCCTATTACATTGGGTTATGCCAGAAAGAATCCATTTCCCCTTGAATCATTAAACGCTTATCAGAATTCAGTGATTTAATTCCCAGGCGGGGGGGGGGGGGGGGGGGGGATGGGGGGGGGGGGGGGTACTCAACAAAGTTTTGTACGGGGATGCTCCGCCCCGAGGTCCAACCCCTTACCCTTTCATATACCGTTTTTGACAGAAAAGGTACCCCTTTAATATACCTTTCATTGAAAATGGTACCCCTTTCATATACCTTTCATTGAAAGTGGTACCCCTTTCCTATAGCCTTTACGTACATCTGTTTGATATATTTTGAAAGGCCCTTTTTATAAAACTTAAATGGCAGTTTCCCTACCCTTTTTTATATTTCAATTCGAGTTTTCGCTACCCTTTCCTATTCTTCATGAAATCCCTACCCTTTCATATACTTCAACTCGTGAAATCACGACCCTTTCACATACCTCCAGCCTAAAAAGGTAGCCCTTTCGGGCCGAGTATCCCCGTTAGCCCATTATAGGGAGTATCCCCCCCCCCGGATTTAATTAGATTTTTATGACGCTCGGTTTGGTGAGCCGTAGCCAGAAAACAATCATCTGTAAGGGTGCATCAGCAACCGGTCTCAAAAGTCATTCATCGTATTTTATATCCCAACATCGCCTTAATTTATTTATTAATAAACTTTTTCATTTTTTTTTGTCACATTCGAATGTGTGAGAAATCTTCCCGCTTCTACAAGGCCACTGAAAACGAGCATCATGTCGCAATCACAATTACGTAACAGCCGCTCTATATTCACTTATGATTGCCATTTGGAGACTTCATCCAAGGAAAGGAAAATCATGCATCCAAGGAAAATCATCCAAGCTGGGGTTGCGGCGGCTAATAGGGAGAGATAGAGACGCTCTTTAGAGGTCTTATGTGCCACAAGGCAAACCTCGTTACCTCTCAACCAGGGTGGGAAGATGAGAGACCCTGAACTCAAGATGTTTAAGGCCGGGGTTTAAAGTCTGTTCCGAAAACATAGTTGGCACTTAATATCTTCGGCTAGATTGTCTAGACCAAGTTAAAATTTGCCCTGAATGTAAATCTTGACGTCTTATTCTGCCTTAACGCATACGTTTAGTCACGTGACATGTCACGCGATCAAAATTTTAAAATTAAGGAAATCGGCGATATGCCAGCGAATTTTCTTTGTATAGTTAAATAAGAGAGCACTCCAACGGTCATCATCATCATCATCATCATTTTTCCCCCTCCTCTTGCCTTTAGCGCTTGCATGATCGCAATGAGGTCTCGTTTTTTCCTGGATCTGCATACGCCCGTTGGCAGAGCGTTTTTCTGAGATCCAGGGGCAGATATTCGGAGCAAGAACGTTTGTTTTAACTCTCTGCTCTTGCTGTGATTCTCAGTCTCGGAGGATACGATCTTGCAAGAGAGAAAAAAAAAGAAGTGGACTGTGTGTTGCCGTATATCAGTCGCAAACAGTCACCGGATTTCGCCGAGCAATAATAAGCTGCAGCACGCACTGGTCCTGGCACTGGCTTACAAGGTTTTTTAAATTCATCAGCTACGAAATGACAACGCGATGTCTTTCCCTATATTATGCTATGTTAACCTTTTCTTTTTTCAACTTGTGCCCCCTGGCTTACTGAGTACAAACTGGCCAGGAACGCCCCTGGAAAGCATGGAACTGTTTGTTCCTTTTATTAAGCACAACTGCCTTCACAACCTCGTTCAAACTGAAAAGGAAAACGTACTGGTAACGAGGTTGAACTGGTCACTCTTCTTCCCGGTTAGCGGGTTAGGCTTTCGAAGCTGGTGCGACGTTAGCTCATGTTTATTACTAAGGAATAGTAAACAGAAAAACCTTTGAATGCATGAAGCAGAAATTAAACTCGCTGGTAGTTGCCGGATCTTCCTTGTGAAAGATCTCGTGCCAGGCGTAAATAAAAAATCTGCCCTTTTCCGTAGTGCCAGCCTTACATTCAGTTTGGAATAGTAAATGTTACTATGCCGACTGCGGTAGGAGTGCTTCCCCTCCCATTCTCTATTTGTTTAATTCTCAAGTGCTTAGTATATAAGGCGACCATGCGAGGAGCAAGTTTACTAGTTCCTTTATAAACTTGTCTGAGTTTTCTCAGTTTACTTGCACCACTTTAGAAACGAGAAGGAAACTGGGCCGAGTGAACTTTCGCAACGACTTCTGGGACTGTTACTGGGACAGAAGCAAAAGAAGCGTCCCCTGTAACGATCCCAGACGTCATGTGAAAGTTCACTCGGCCCAGTTTCCTTCTCGTTTTTTTTTGTCTTCGGCTATTTCTCAGTTCTTAGTTAAAAGTTATCATTTTTTGCCATTTCTCATCAGCTATATCAGTTAATTTTGACAGATCGCAGATCTCACATATCAGTTAAAAAAACGCGGCATTTCTCACCTGACAGGTAAAATTTTGGCCAATTCTCTTAAACCCCATCCAGACCCTCTGTTTTGTGTTATCTTCCTGTAGGATGGTCTCGATGAAACCAATTAGCCATGCCATGCTGATGAGAATAAATTTCTGCAAAGGACCGCCAACGATAATGCTGCTAACGATGAGGATGTGCAAGAGACCTAATCCGCCAAAAAAAAATGAACAAACATACAATAAACTGCAAGGCTGATCTGACAAGGTAAAATTTTGACTTTGCGAGACACCAATACGATCCAATACGACAGAAACTGATAAAGTAGATGAGTAAAAACTATAATGAGGAAAAACAGCGAAGAAAAAATATACAACTAGAGAATGAGGTTTCCCGATGTTCGGCGAACAGTCAAGCCGTCCGTAAACAAATTGTGAAACGGTTATAACTTGATATATGATACAGGCTAGGAATTTAAAACAGCGAATGGGGATAAAGCTAACCTAAGTCAATAAACGGTAAATATGATGGCATAATATAAAAATAAAATAGGATATACAAATTGTAGGAAATATTATAACCGTTTGACATTTTATTTACTATATAAAATACTAACGACTTTCCGTATCTCCATTAAATCCCCTGAAGAAGGAAGCTTGACTGTCCGAAATATCGAAAAACCTCATTCTCTATTTGTATATTTTTTCTTCGCTGTTTTTCCTCATTATAGTTTTTATTCTAAGTACTTAAAAACAGCAAGATTTGGTTTGTGGGTCGTTTTAATATAACTTTCAACAGCTGACGAGGACTAACAAGGCCGAAAAACCTGTCCATGGCTACTAATACTTGGGTTTGCTATTTACTATGGTCGATCGATGGGTAATTCGCGCTACCAACTTGGTTCTTGTGCCCTGTATTTAGAAGTGGCTATAATCAGTACCAAAAGCACTTTGTCACTTTTAGCCACATCCAGTCTCACATTTTCAGTCCTCAATTTCGTGTCCTGTTTGGCCCATTTCACAATGGCCACTTTTTCTTCACATATGCTTGAAAATATAAATTTCAATATAATATGTATAGGCACCCCAGTTATGCAAGTTAGAATATTAACGTCATTTAGAATAGAAGAAACACTATTTTTAACAGTTCCACTAACTGCCTCTTTACAACTTCCGGTTTAAAAGCTTCCGGTTTCCCACTTCGTTTACCATATTTGGCCGTTTTCTGTGACGTTTAATTGAGAGAGGAAGCCTGGGACTGGTAAATACACAACAAAACTTCTTTAGTGAAAAGAGAGAGAGTCGGTGATCTCAATGTGAAAAAGTCTACCTATTTATTGTTATATTTCAGGCTCCTTTTACCTTGAACAGCCTTGACTGTTGTTGAAAAGAGCTTTAGGTAAATGGCCGCGCAACCAATCTCATCGGCTGTGCGAGCGTTACAGCTAGAACTGAAGAAACTCACCGAGGAACCTGTCGAAGGATTTGTCGTCAATGTGCCTGATGACTGCAATCTATTCGAATGGGACGTAGCGATTTATGGTCCTCCTGGTACTCTCTACGAAGGTGGTTACTTCAAAGTGAGTGTCTTATCTAACAGAGCAGAAATTCTAGCAGGTGAAACCGAACATTGATAAGCTTATATTTCTGTATTTCGTTCCGTTTTAGGCTCACATGTCCTTTCCTCCTGGTTACCCCTATTCGCCACCAACTTTTCGTTTCCTGACTAAAATGTGGCATCCTAACATATACGAGGTAAGAAGGATCAAACCCAGTGACAATTCGTTTGAAAGATTTTCCTCCATCATCCTATAGACTAATGACTGCTGTTGATTCCTCAGTCCGGCGATGTATGTATTTCAATTTTACATCCACCGGTGGACGATCCACAGAGCGGCGAATTACCTTCCGAACGATGGAACCCGACACAGAATGTTAGGTGCGTATAAATATTCGCTCTTTCTTTCTATTCAATGAGTGAGATTTATCGTTAACCCAAAACACTGAAAGTTCCTACCTTTATTAAAATATCAAACAATGCGATCGTCCGACAAAGTTTTTTTTTTCGTTTGACATAACTTAAGCTTTATAATTCGCATTGTCAAAAACATAATGTATCTCTCTCGGCCTAAGTCTGAGCCTATATATTGGCATTTTCTTGGATATGGTCAGAGTTAGTAATGCTGTAACATCCGAAATCAAAAAGCTTCATATTGCGGAGCTAGGAATCAGATTTCTTTAAGCTTATGTTGATTCAAATTTTTTCCACTAATTTATTTGTCGGCATATTTTAATGTCACACTGCCGAAACGTGCTAAAGAGACGTGCGTGCATTGTGGGTCACGGGATAATAGTCTAAAGAATTACCCCAAACCTATCCTTTATGATCTGTCCAAATTTAATCATAAATCAGTGAAGTATGCTTAGCCTAAGTACATGTATGATCATAGAAGAATACAACAGTACTGTAGATCTAGACATGTATGAAATTTAAGCTTTAATTTTTTTTTTGGATAATTACCAAACTCTGTAGATTCTATTAATTCTGTGGTTTACCTGTAATATATTCTGTAGTTTGACAGAAGTTCACAATAACTGTTTTGCTATCAAAAATAATCAACATCCCTTCTTTTAAAGATCCTTTTTCTCTTTGCAAAGTTTCAACTAAGGACTTTCTTGCTTCTTGAAGTATACTTTAATTTACACATTTAACAACCTTAACACAGATCGAGTTCTGTGGCTATCAGCTGGAAGAGACAAAAGGGGAAACAAATAAATATGATTATCATGTTTTATATTTATTTTCATTTAAGCTCAGTGATGTCATTATGATATACAAACTTGAAACTTGATAAACGGATAGTTGACATTAAGTTTTGTTTTCAAAAAAAATTAATTTATGTAGATGCAGTGCAGTTACATTAAACTTGTTAAGATGTATAAATAGTTTATAAAACAAACCACAGTCCTGTTTTCACTTTCGTTGAGCCTCACTTTTTTAAATTCTCTCCTTCAATGTTGCAGTAAAATAAACTCTGTCAAATCGTATTACACATGTAGATGGCATTCTTACAAAATTGTGGGCCAAAAATATAATTACACTTTTTATTTGTTTTGAGCATTTTAGTTTAACAGCCCAAGTTGTGACTCACACAAATGCATATGTTTGGGAAAACAACACTAATTACTCCCAGTATTTTTCAGGGTTTTCATTAAGAATTTGAGTAGCAGGAGAATAGTGTAAAGTAACAGGAGAATATTATGAAGGAGCGAAGATAGCTACATATTGCCATCAAAATTCAGCCGGAGAATTGTTCGTAGTAGGCGGAGAATTCTCCGATCTCCGATACCTAATGAACACCCTGATTTTTGTTTTGCTTAAGTTTAGGCACCTTCAAATTATTTTCAAACAAACATGATGTGATTCTTAAATAAATTATTATACATGCAGTAATTCCCTTTACTGTGCCTTTCAATAACATGCGGAATTTGAAATTCAAATTTCCACCAACGATTGCATTTTACACTTCCGTCAATCATCTTAGCTTACCTGTCAGGAAACAGATCTTCACTTCAATGAGTTCAAAAGGACACGTCCGTGCATTATGATTGGTAGATTTTGATCCATTTTGTTCGTTTCTTTTTTACATGGTCCATTGGCTTTCGTATTAATTATGATTGACAGCAGGGAATAACGCAACCATTGGTGGAGATTTGAATTTCAGATTCCGCATGTTATTGAAAGGCGCAGTAATGTACATGTTTTATTACTGTTAATTAAGTTGGTTCTCCTTTAAGATTCACATTTATTTTTTATAATTTGGTCTGTAAAATATGGCCCTCACTCATACAATTTTATAGGAGGTTCATTGATGCTTATAACCCTTTTTTCCTCCAACTTTTGAAAGTCAGGCACATAGTTTGTGTTGTTGTTTTTTGTTAGATAAGAAAATAATTTTAAATGTTTTTAGAACTGAATAATGTGTAAATAACCTCAGTTAACTTTATTTTAATTTGTATGCCGGCTGGCCAAGGGCCATCATTTTTGCCAGTGGGTCTATGACAATAGGCACAGACTGGCTGAATGGTCTTGCCCATGCATACATGTATGTTCATTAAGTCCTGCTGCAGATATTGCGAAAGAGAATCACTTAAGCTTTCTCTTAATAAATCAATTTAGTTTAATTTTCAGTGAATTCAATATGAGAATATTCAGCACGTTATGCAATGTTCTTTTCTTTCTCTTCTGTGCCTTGGTTATTATTTTGGTATGCCTACAGGCCTGAAACTGTACAAATTATACGTGGAAAGGGTTTCATTAGTATAAGTAAGTGTTAAATCTGTGTTACTACAACAAAAAGCAAAGAAGGCTAGTTGGTCATGTGCCAGAATGTCATACTTGTGTATATGTTGTAGTTAATTTTTTATCTCAGGTAATTTTTATTTTCCATTGTTTTGGGGTATGGTAATATATGCTAATGAATTTGAAACAAAGGAAAAATAAAAATAACCTGAAATAAAAAATTAACTGCAACATATACAGAAAGGCAACACTATTTTGATGAAGAAGTTATTGAGAACCCTGCAGCAATATCTGGAACACGTCTAAAGTGCCACAGGTATCAAATTATTGACCTGTGTTAAAGGGAAAGCTATTCCAGCTCTAGTTTTCTCATTCTCCGGATGGAATTTCTATTGTTCAACAGGAGTTTTTACATGTATGTCACTAAAGCAGACAATTTCCGCAATCTTTTGAACAAGATTATATGAATGTACACTGGTGCAGATAAGGCTCACATGTACACATTCACATTATTCTGAAAGTTTGTGAACATCTAAAAGACATAGAAAGAAATGACAAAGATGCATCTAAACCAGTTGCTTGACACTTTTATCTCCCCAATCATTCAAAACAACACATGGCGATCTGCAGCTTTTCCCTACATCTGGGCAACATGGAAAGCTGCAAAAATAGAAAGCAAAATTCATCTTCCAAATTGGCACTCTTGATCCCTGCAACTTTAACTAATTTATTCTTGTTTTTCAAGTTTCCATGTTTCCACCAATAGCATACATGTATATCTACCATTCGTTTCGCGAATGTAATGTATAAAATAATAATAAATAATAATCACTTTATTTAAATGTCAAGGTGTTTAGCGCACGAGCACTAATTGGGGACACTAAATATAGAAACAAATATTGCAAATAGAACATAACATGTTAAAAATCCAAACTGGCAGGAGGCAAACCAGTTACTATTTTGCAAGCGTGGCCGAGGAGTTGGACTCGGGACTACCGTGAAACAACTCCAGATAGTGGTCAGAGTGGGACTTGAACTCGGGACCACCGGGTTTCAAGTCCAGCACCCTAACCACTTGACCACGCTGCCTCCCTAAGGTATCAATTTCAATCTCATCCTCATCCATGTCAATGATGTGAACATCCTCACGGGCATCCTCGTCTTTAGGCTATGTTTAGTCCCTCAAAAGTATCCTCTCTCTCTCTCTTGAAGAACAGAACCACATTGTGTAAGCCTTTTAGCTGGTCTAAACCTACATATACTGCACAAGCTGATCTTCTGCATGCATCCATCTGTTGCCATGGTCAATGCGTAGTGCTTGAAATGGGCAATAATCAGTTGCTTGTCAAGGCTATCTCAAGCTGCAATCTGATAAAGTCCACCATGGTTTCTCTTGGGAACCCCTCTTATTTCCGTTCGCTGTTGAAAAGGGTGGGGGGGGGGGGCAATTACTCGAGGAGGAACTTATTTTAAAATTGGGCTGATACAAGGGGATTTACGGTATGCATGAAGTATACGGGGACAGATATGCAAATTTATACTTGTTCCATCATTTATAAACTTTTTTAATTTCCCAGTGTATTACGGGCTAAAAGATAATTGCTGTAGTTAACTTTTTTTAATTCTGCAGTGTAATTACGTCATCCAGTTGTCCGGACAGTTGTGTTTCACACAATGCATATTTATGTCACTCTAAGATGTTTTGGTCATTTAAAATCTGTTTTACTCTTCAAACTCAGTATGGAAAATTAAAACCAATCTTTGGACTTACACTGTAACCTTACGTTGTTTTGTATTCACGATATGGCTGTTAGAACCCTTTGATTATGAATAAAATCTGCTTTACATTTTAAAGTGCTGTTTTCCAAAGCTTGTGCTAGTTTCTTGACCATTTAATTCCCAAGAGTGGCAAAAAAAGAAACATCCCAAACTTCATTAATTTTGTAAAATATTGAAAAACAAATGACAGTGCCATGCAAAAGTACTGCTGAAGAGGCTTCATATGAATGGTCACATCATAGGATTTCGTCCACAGGCTACAATACATGTCTCCATAACCGCTTCCCGGTTAGCTCAGTTGATAGAGCACCAGTCTGCAGAGCGGGAGGTTGCGGGTTCGAATACCGGCCGGACCAACACTCAGGGTCTTAAAATAACTGAGGACGAAGGTGCTGCGGCTTTGCTATGACATCTGCAAATGGATAGACCTTTACATGACTCAGATGACCACGTAGAAATGGCAGTCCCGTCTCCGTTGGGAATGTAAATGAATTACTGAGGACTTAACAAAAAACCCTGGCTGTGACCACCCTTAGTGCCATACTTTGTTCATAGGTGGGGTGGGGGAGATGAGATCAACAATGGACCGATAGCAGCTGCCTGAGGCACCTTCATAAGCTGACGTCCGATCTCATTCTCATAAGTGTATGTAAAGTGCCATGAGACATGCTATATGTGAGCTATACAAGTCTCTTCCTCTTCTCTTCCATAATTGACTTTGGGAGTGAAGGGATCTATGTACTAATGCTCTTGGTGTTAATGTTTGTTCACAGGACCATCTTATTGAGTGTGATATCCTTGTTAAATGAACCAAATACATTTTCACCTGCCAATGTTGATGCTTCAGTGATGTTCAGGAAATGGAGGGACTCAAAAGGAAAAGACAATGAATATGAAAAAATTGTCAAGTATGTTGAGTAAAATGTTTACCAGTGCACCTGTTTACTCATTTGATACCCTTTTTATAATTAAAATAATAATATTATAATTGCGTTCGAGGTACGAGAACGCAACTCCTAATTTGTGTTGGGAGTTCTGTGCATTATTGGTTGTCCTGTGCAACTGATAAGGGAGGTTTTTTCGAGATTGCTTTGGTTCGTCGTCGACACACATTTGCCTCGCTTTGAGGCGCTTGCTTACGTTTTGCCTCACTTTGACGAACTAACTCACGTGGCGAGATTGCTGAAGGTCATTCATCTCATCCTTGCTCACATTGTGTATTTCCATGTGCTTTTCATGCGTCCTTCTACTTTCGAAGCTTTTTTACAGTTTTCACCGAACTACACGCTCACAACACGCTGGCACAACACGCTTAGTGTGTCCTAAAACATATAAAATATGCTAATCAGCGAGAATCAAATCATGCCGATGATTCGGCTGAGACATTCGGATGGCTTGACTGAGCTTGAATCGGACCATATTCAAGCCATCCCATTCGAAAATTTATTGTCGGACACGAGCGAGATTCAAGCCAGAAAACGAGCAAGAATCGAGCGACAAATGTTTTTCTCACTCTTTGATGGAGATTATGCGGATGGATCGATGGAACGCTCGCGAAACCAAACGCGGCTTATTTATTCCCGGAGACACTCCAAACTTTCTGTGATTTTTTAGCACGGTGGAAAACTTGGAAATGAAGGCTGAGAGTTTGGAAAAGCTTAATCTTAATTTGGCATATGCAAATTTGGTACACTTTTTCCACTTTTCCCAAGGGACCGCCAAGCACTTCTCTTTACCGACAACTACAACAAACTTCAAAGGATTTAATTTGTTTTTCTGCTACCAAACTTTCCCTACCGTCTTCATACACAGAGTAAATACAGGTTTCACTGTACACAATAACCCTTAATTTGACAATATGCCATAGACATATTCATCTATCCCAATAACCAACTATGGGGTCGCCTAAAAACAAAATCCCCCCTTTCAACCACCGAACGCACTACCCTAATCTCCGATTACTCCTAGTAATAATAATAATAATTACTGAGACTCAGCCGAATGCATTACTAACAGTATGGACTACTACAAACGACTCACTCTAGAAAGTTGGTTTGCTGACTTAGAACAGACACCACTAACTAATGCCAACAGCTACCAGTGACCTACAAACGACTTGTCAACAGAACAGACAAACAATAGGCTGAACTCATCGACAAATTTGACTAACATTACAATGACAGAAATTACATTAACAATACACGGTTCAAAACGCACCAATCACTGACTTAAGTCCTTATGGCGTATTTAAAAATCTCTTCGTGCTCACAGTATCCATTAAAACAGTTGTCAAAGAGGGGCCAAATTCAATGAAAATCATAAGTATTATTTTCTAAAATCTGAAAAAAAATAAGAGATGGAATCAGGGAAAAGCAGTGATGAAAATCTTTTATTTGAATGGTCACAAATTTTATCCAGACTTGAAAGATCTGCATCACACAACTTGAGGTTTGACTCATCATCAACAGCAACAATGTTGTGGTTTAATAACTTTCGTTTTGTTTCAAACTTTTTATACCGGTTTAATTTTCTTTTCTTTTCCTTTGTCTCAGATTCATTACAATAATCCATGAGAAACAAAAATAAAATTAAAACTGGTTTGAAAATTTTCAAACCAAAACAAAAATAAATGTTCAGTTGACAGTCAAATATATACAGGCAATACATATACCTGCACTCTACAGGTAGCGTAAATGAGCTATTTGAGGCAGGGGAAGAAAGAAAAAAGACTAACGATGATAATAAAAAGTCATCAACAAAATGTTCAACCGCCTACTTTCCTTGTTTAGCAAGTTGAGTTGAGTGACATTGTGGCAAAAGAAACTATGCTGCATTGTGATTGGTCAGTGAAAATTTGTCTCTGGCCTTGAAAAGTCAGGGATTTTTTTTATCATAATAAGTAAAAGTAAAAAACTGTTAAAAGCAAGAATAGTTTTATCATATTTTATTATTTTTCATTCTTTTTGAGTTTTAAACTGTGACAATGTCCAGTGTGGTATCTGTTGCTGGAGTAAAACCATAACACTGGAGAGCACATGTGCTCTACTCAGGCATTAAAGGAGCATGCACCTTATTCCAAAATGGCGGCCATTTTATTATTCTTTTATCTGTATGCTAATTAGCCCTTGTTGCCTCGTCAGCATGTGCAAAATACAACAGAATTTTCCCGCGAAAATGAGGCAAAGAGGGCTAATTGACATGCATACAAAAGAATAATAAATTGCCTGCCATTTTTGGAATAAGGTGTATTGTCAAGCAGATTTTGATGTGTTTTGGTCAAAATACACCAAATAGTTGACAAAGTACCTTTGATCAAACATGAAATTACTCTTAGAACACCAAGAAGAAAATATCAAGTGATTTCTTCAAGGAAGAACAATCCATAATCAGTTTTTCTGCGATTTTTCCACGACAACCGGGAAGCAAACCATTTCCATCCTGGCCATCCGCAGCCAAAGATAACGAATACTAGTTTCTATGCACTGGTAGAGTATTTGTTAACAAAACTGGAACATTATTTTTAGGTTTCCATTGAAACAAATATGTTCAGGGCCGTAGCCAGTATGAGGCAAACCAAGGCACTTGACTCAGTCATTTTTTCTTTTTTTTTTTTTCCGGGGAAAGTAAGATGTTTTTTTTTGAAGGAGAAAGTAAGACACTACCAGCAAATAACCATGGATATTACCTCAGTCGTTATTATTTTCTGGCTACGGCCCTGAATTGAATTGTCGCTTTTCAAATTGATACTAAAAATGGGTGACATACCGTTAGCCCCTTTAATAAAATCAATTTTCTATTTATTCTAATTTCAGAAAACAAGTTTCACGTTCCAAACTTGAAGCTGAAAAAGAGAACATAAAAGTACCGACCACTGTGGATGAATATTGTGTAAAATCTAGACCCTCGCGATCAGAAACTGAGGATTTTACGGATTTCTATGATGATGATTACGCCGATGATTTGGACGACGACGATGATGATGACGATTGTATGGATTATAGTGAGGACTCGGGCAATGAAGAAACGTGATACTGCAAGTGGCTACGGGCTGGGACTTTGTTGCGATGTATATTTTGTACTGTGTGTAACATGACACCATTTCCATGGCAAAAAAGGCAGGTTTTTGTCAACGAAGAACTCCTCTGGCTTAAAAAGCTTGCAAAAAACCTTTTTTCTTTTGTAAAAAATATTTGTGATATCTCGAACTGCGTGTGATGTATGGGGACAAAGACTTTAAAAGAGCTTGTCACCCGCTGATTTCCGACAACAATGAGTATACAGTGGTAGGCATTTCCGGTTGACGACTTGTACCAACCTGATAGTCCAGTATGTAGTACTCCATTCTTGCAGCTATCACAAAGATATGGAAAGCTTTACCTACTAGCAGTCTTCCGTGCTGCCACTAGAGATCGGAATTCGTCTGAAAATTGCGCAGTGTAGCCTTTGATGTTTGTGGTGGTATCTATGTTCTACATGTCATAAATAAATTAATGATATTAATCCCAAATCTGGCACTGTCAGGCAAAAGTTCTTTACTAGGGGCAAACCATTAGATTTCTGAGGAGGAGGAGGAGGAGGAGGAGGAGGAGGAGGAGGAGGGGGTGGGGGGGGATTTAGGTAATTTTGGGAAAAAAATTTCCTTCAAGTCAACTCTACTCGAAAAAATATCCTTCAACTGTGAAATCCCAACTAAAGCAACAACACAGACAAGATCACACTTCCCCCCCCCCCCCACCCACCCCCTCAAAAGTCTAAAGGGTTCGCCCTGGTGTGACTGGCGGGCAAGGCAAAGTGAATACTGTGATGTGATTGGCTAAATGAGCGGACACGATTTTGCCAAAGTCTCGAAGCTCTCCCTAAGCTCGGGATTGCCCGCAATTGGCCCACATTTTTTATCCTTGGGCTAAATAATTAATCCTTTTTTAATGTAGCAACTTTTTCGTGTGTGCGTGGTCTAAAATTTAGGCGAAACGTCTGTGAAAATGGCATTGCGTAAAAATAAGTACATTACTGCGCGCGTTTAGCTGTATAAATGCGCCATGGTAAAAATACAACCTTATTGAAGTAGCTTCTTTTGTCCGCGTTGCAATGGGTTTCTGGTGCTGATAAGAATGCAGTAGGAAGTTCAATTCCATCATAACGACCTCGGTGGGATGTCGTGATGAACATATCCGGGAAAACAAGTTCAGATGAATTTCAGTCAACTCTCGCTATGATAGCCACCGTCAAGATCACGATTTAGAGTCCGTAATACGTAGTGAGTCCGTAATACGTAGTGAGTCCGTAATAGCGGGAGGGGTTTTTCGGTAAATCTTATTCGCCAGCACTTCCAATATCTGTTCGTAATCATAGGATGTCCGTTAAAGCGAGTTGTTATACCTCCCAACTCAAACGTCTTTTTTGATTCGACAAGAACGTGTCACAGGTAAAAACAGTCTAACGCCCTTGGGCGAACTCCCTAGTGAAACAACAACTTGAACTTTCGACTCGCACGTGACCAGGTCGTGCGCCTTGAAACCGCGGCAAATTTGTGTGCCAGCCGCACTCGAGTTTTTGTGTTTTTACAATTTTTAGTTGGGAGGTATAACAAAACACTTAATGACTGGCCCCACGGGAAACAGTGAGTTTTAATTGTTTCCTCTCGACCCTCAATGTTAAACAAAACTCGCTGTTTCCCTTGGAGCCAGTCATTAAGTGCTTAAAGAGTCTGACCCACCCAGTTTGCATTGCGCGCTTCTCTTATTGTTATGATACGGCTCTATTCCATATTTGGGAAAGCATATCACCTCTTGCACGAGTGAATTTCTCTTCTACAATACAGGATGGACTTTCGCAGTTTTGGGGGCCCTGAAAATGGCGGATGAACCAACGTAGGCGCGCAATGCAAACTGGGTGGGTCAGATTCTTTAATGTCCGCTAGGCGGGAACTGCAAAACCTCGTACGCGAGCCTCGCGCCCCCGTTGGGCGTCTTTGCACTGTCACTCTCCATATTCCGGCCCCCCCCCCCCCTTTTTTTCGTGGACGCGCAAAAATACGTACTGTTTCGCAGTCTATGACACCGTATACGTAGATGCCAATATGTTTATAGGAGTGGACGATTTGTTCAAAGCCAGACTACAGACAGCGCCAGATTGCTGCGTTTATTGAAATGGGATATGCACCCTTCCTGCTTGGTTCTTAATTAGAGGGTCATGGAGAAACACGAATTCCCCCACCACGTGAAGGTAGCGGCACTAAACGAGTAAGTAAATGCCAAATACTAATCAAAGGCTCCTGCGAAAACCTTCTGACCCTCCAATCTCCTGCGCGTTTTGCACTGAGCTACAAGGCCAGATTGGAGCTTGGTCAATTGTGAGTTTGCTTTGGTATGATTGCCATGAAATCACGTTTTTACCAGTTGTGAACAACTTGCGTCTATACTTGCGAGCTCGTTTGACCACGCAACGTTAGTTTGCCCGCCATTTAAATTTTTTTAAAACTTGCGTTGCCGTTGTGAAGGAGCTCATTGCTCGTTTTTAGACATTTCGGGTAAGACCCTGCGTGGCGACCCTAACAGCTGCGTAGGAGACTAGTTAGGCCCATTTCTCAGTAGAAAATCAACATCGCGGCGCGATCGAGGTACGTGCACTGAAGTATTTTTCCCACAGCAATTCGCCTTTATTGTGCGCGCACAGCTCGCGCGCGCCAGTTAATGAGGAAGTTCGAATGTATTATGAAACAGTTTTGAACGGTAACCAAGCTTCAGGCTTATCTTTCTGTTAAAGGGAACCTCCATTGTCAGAACAAATTGACGTTAAATTGTTGGAAATAAAGTCGAAATTTAAAATTTTTGAATGACAGGTGCAAATATCATTTTAGTGTACAAATAAAATGGATATAAATATCGCCTGGTTTCGCATTTAAATTTCCCGCGCGCCGCCATTTTGAATATTTATGTTAAGTTCTTTTGTATGCAACAATTGTACAACCGTAACACGTCATAAATATTCGAAATGGCGGCGCGCGGGAAATTTAAAAGCGAAAATAGGCGATATTCATATCCATTTTTTTTTGTACACTAAAATTATATTTGCAAATGTTTTTTAAAAATTTCTAATTTAGACTTTATTTCCAACAATTTAACGGCAATTTGTTATAACAATGGAGGTTCCCTTTAATAAAGACTTGTAGCAATGGCTGACACGTACGATGCGCAGTGGTTAACACAAGAAGTAACAAACTGTGTCGAGACGGAGAATCAAAGATATATTGAAACGATCAAGGCAAAAGGATCACGGGTCAAGGAAAAGAAAAGAAAAAGTGAGACAGATCGCATCAGACAATCACAGCGAGATTTCCCCAGTTTATTCACTTTTATTGTATATTTAAAATATAAGCTATCAAAGCTATTTAATTTTACTTTTATTACAAGTTAGGCTCTAAAAGCTAAATGTATGGTCAATTGCCGGCGCAAATGCCGCTTAAACACACAGACAGTTACACCTAAACCTATAGTCATTTATTAAGTCAACTATTCAGATTAGGGCCGTTAATTCATAATATACGCAAGTAAATACTGTTAAACTATATAATTTGACTTTCGATGTTTTAACATTTTATTTGTTTTGATTAAATAATTGCATTTTTTTAACGGTCGCATTAAGGTAGAATTCATAATTTATGCAACTAACCTGTATCTCTTCACCCAAGCATTGCAATAATTGATTTTTCATGAACACTAGCTAATTTAAAAAATATAACATTTGTTGTTGTAACAAAATCCAAACTTTCACGGCCCTAATTTAATTCAAACCACTTTGTCGGTACTTTTTAAGAAATTGACAATACAAATCTACAGCCTTCATTTTAACATAGAGCAGTCTACATTAAAATGAGAACAATAAAGTGAGCATTATTTCACACTATCTAATATAAAGTAGAATCTAATGGAAAGTAGAAACGCTGAATACTTCATGATGTTATCCAATCAACAGAAAAATGGCCGCTTTGTCTCATACAAGAAGATACTCAGAAATGAGACCGCTTTCTAGAAAAATTGCCGGATTGAGTTTTACGAACGGAGTAATGGCGGAAGTCGTTTCGACGGTTTTCAGCCAGCTAGTTCAAGGCTCAGCAAACTTATATCGTTCTCAATTATAGCGATTTGTGTAATTATGAACCCATTGAATGAATTGAAATAAAAAAAAATTGAAAAGAGAAACAAAAATGTTCCTCGAAGTTGCACTTTAATAGTAAAAAATTCTAATTGATGACACGAAAAAATGCCAACACATATTGGTATTCCCTGCATCTTGGGTCGCCATTTGATTCATTTGAAGTTCAGTCGGCATTGTTAAATATCCATTTAGAGAGCCGTTTGCCTTCCTGACTCATATGCACAAATTTCACTTCTCACTTATTTATTCTGTAAAAAAAAAAAAGGAATAAATGAATTAGTGAATAAGAAAAACAAAACAAATGAATAAGTACGTGGCAATAACATCTTGTCTCCACTGAAAAGTTGAGGATGACGAATTCGCCTTTCGAACTGAAGGTCCTCCGTGCTGTTGTGTGATGTTTGAACTATTAGTGCATCGTCAAGACTCCCCCCCCACCCTCCCCTCCCCTCCCCTCCCCTCCAAAAACAAATGCTAGTGGTAACCCTGCGTTAAAGCCCGTTTACACAGGCGTTTTTCCGTGCAATTTTTGTCGCACTTGTCGATGCAAATTTTGTCGCGCGCAAGTTGCATCTTCAATCACATGTGTAAACGGGCGGCGATTCCAGTGCAATTTGAACGCGATTTGTCGCGCGAGGTCCCAGAGGTTTTAAACATGTTCGAAACCTGATGCAACTTGGCGGCGATTTTTAAGAAATCGCAGCAAATATCGCACCCGAGTCGCACTGAAATCGCCGCCCGTTTACACATGCGACAAAAATAGGCCATTTGCACGATTACGTCATTTGACTACTACTACCAGAATTCATTTCGTTTTTCCTTTCTTATTTAAATTTTGTAATCCCAGTGCGGTTTAAATAACAATAGCCCTAATTTGCACTACAAAACAAAAAACTGAAGGATTCTGGTAGTAGTAGTCAAATGACGTCATCGTGCAAATGGCCTATTGCATTGGAGAGCGCGACGAAAATCGCATCAAAAATCGCATGTGTAAACGGGCCTTTAGACCAGCATCCTATCCGGAGGAGTAGTAATACTCCTGGTCAAGAGAATCATTCTCTCTTGTCTTGGGGTTTTCATGCTACAGAAGCCGTAGTTAAAGGGACAGTTTTTGTTGATATATCGTGTTTTCATGATTATGGTCAGGAGCTTGAAATAGGATGAAAAAATCGCCAAAAGTGAAGTGTTCCGAAGAGACGATATAACCAGCATAAAAAGGGAAACTTAACGCTTTATTCTCCAAAACTTCCAGCCATGAAAAAAAAAAATAAATAACTTGACCCGAGCGCTCCAAAATTTCACGTGCTCCAGTAAAAGTAGTGGAATTCTAGTAAAACCGGTTTTAAATTCAAGTTCTCTAAAAATGTAACGCAATACAAGTCACGCTCTCCTAAACATGAAGAATGCAAAGAAATATGAACTAGAGACAAAATAATGGCTACAAAAGGCAAAATTCAACAAGAATGGCAATCTTGATATCTTGACCGTCTGTCACGAAACTAAATATGATAGACTGTAATCCACTTCCATCCTTGCAATCCTGCACTTTTTCTCCAAACTACTGCTTCTGTTTTGCTCTGTAGAACCTTTTTATCCAATTATGTCGTATATTTGGTGGCGTTTGACTTTATAAATGGAAATAAGGTACGCGAAATGTTGTTACTTCGGCAGGAGAGTGTCTCTAAAGAGCCGCTCGTTTGTACTACCTTCAGTTGCGGCCCGAGTGTGGTTTACCTTGTAATGAACATCAGGAAGATTCCTTAGCTTTTCTGCTGCCTAGAGAAAAAAGAATTTATTTATTTAAGGCAAACGGGACGTTTTAGTCCCGGGGTTGGTACTCTCTATAATGGGCTATACGGGGATGTTCCGCCCGAAAGGGGTACCTTTTTGTGGATGGAGGTATATAAAAGGGTAGGGATTTCACGAGTTGAAGTATAGAAAAGGGCAGGGTCGCATGTAACGGCTAATTCGTCTATTTAATAAAGTATTTTAATGTTTATACTGTAGTAAAAAGTGAGTAAACAATGCTTAAATGTTAGACAAAAACGCTTGTTTTGTTTTTCCTTTGTCGTTAAAACATGTATCAGGGATACAAGTCAGGAATGTAAGTCAACTAGGTATATGAAAAGGTTACCTTTTCTGTCAGAAACGGTTTAAGTGTGGACGAACCATGATCAAAAAGTAAACGAAAATGTTTCAGAGGCATTAAATACAGTATACCTCGCCACTTATCCTGGGCAAACAACAGCTTAAACTTGAGACTCACACGTAATCAAGATGTGCTGTATTGAACAATTTGGCAGTTACGAATGAAATGTTTTGGAATGAGCACAGGCTTACCAACCTCTGTTTGTGTGGTTTAGTGTGCATCTGTAATGGCCGCATCGGTTTATAAAACTAGCCTCACTAAAGCCTGGTTCACACTAGCGACGTAACGTCATAAGAACATGGACATAATGGCATAAAGAAAAGATCAGTTTTTTCCTTATGTCATTATGTTCATGTTATTATGTTCCTATTATGTCGTTATGTTGTGTTGTTCACACTGGTACGGTGGGGCGGGCCGAGAGTGGCCAGCAAAATTCGAAAGTCGATTTGCAAACTCAAAATTCAAATTCAAAAGTCGATTTGCAAACTCAAAATTCAAACTCAAAAGTCGATTTGCAAGCCAGCAAAATTTGAAAGTGGATTTGCAAAATTAAAAATTCAAACTCAAAAGTCGATTTGCAAAATTGAAAAGTTCAAAATCGAAAATTCGATATTGCAAGGAAGAAAGTCAATTCCGAATTCGCGGTTTCGTAAACCCAGTTCGCAATTCTCAATTTCGACTTTGACCACCCCCCTCCCCCCTCCCCTAACTTTTTTGTCGGAGTGGAGGAGAAGACTGGGGCGAGTCTCCTGCAACTGATCTGCTCCCGGCTGCATCTGCTATGGATTTACCCGATTCCTTCTGGGGAAAGTTAAAGACGTCCTTCGTCCAAACGGACATTCAAGAATTATTTCAACTGAATCAGGTAGGAATAAAACGTTTTTCACGTAATAGGTGTACTATTTTGGAACAATTTTTAAGCTTAGCGAGCTTTGAATGCGAGCATGTGCGCGCAACACGTTTGACCTTGTTTATAATATCGGTTGTTATATTTTTAGGGGAGGGGGAGGGGGGAATTCGATTAAAGACAAATCAAGGCAACTTAAATAAATGAATATTTATGAATTTCGAGGCATATTTAAATAAGTGCACGTGCAGTGGGTCATTAACATTCATGCATATTCAATATATATTCAATCGCTCTGGCTGCGCAAGCCACAGGCCACCCAAGCTAAAGACACGGAAACACCGGCACGATATAATAAGCGGTATTGTGTTACAAAAACTCGATTTGTAAGTGTTTGTATGGGAACGTGACGATTTTGTGAATAAAAACGACTTACCCTGTTGTTGTATATTCTATGTAGTTTGTCAGCTTCTCAAGAATACAACACAACAACAGGGTAAGTTGTTTTTATTAAAAAAACATTACATTTTATATGTTATAGAACATATTAAATCGTCACGTTCCCACACAAACCCTTACAAATCGAGTTTTGTAACACAATACCGCTTATTATATTGTGCCGGTGTTTCCTTGTCTTTAGCTTGGGTGGCCTGTGGCTTGCGCAGCCAGAGCGATTGAATATCTATTGAATATGCATGAATGTGAATGACCCACTGCACGTGCACTTATTTAAATATGCCTCGAAATTCATAAATATTCATTTATTTAAGTTGCCTTGATTTGTCTTTAATCGAATTCCCCCCTCCCCCTCCCCTAAAAATATAACAACCGATATTATAAACAAGGTCAAACGTGTTCCCGCGCACATGCTCGCATTCAAAGCTCGCTAAGCTTAAAAATTGTTCCAAAATAGTACACCTATTACGTGAAAAACGTTTTATTCCTACCTGATTCAGTTGAAATAATTCTTGAATGTCCGTTTGGACGAAGGACGTCTTTAACTTTCCCCAGAAGGAATCGGGTAAATCCATAGCAGATGCAGCCGGGAGCAGATCAGTTGCAGGAGACTCGCCCCAGTCTTCTCCTCCACTCCGACAAAAAAGTTAGGGGAGGGGGAGGGGGGAGGGGGGAGGGGGGAGGGGGGGGGGGGTGGTCAAAGTCGAAATTGAGAATTGCGAACTGGGTTTACGAAACCGCGAATTCGGAATTGACTTTCTACTTTGCAATATCGAATTTTCGATTTTGAACTTTTCAATTTTGCAAATCGAATTTTGAATTTTGCAAATCCACTTTCGAATTTTGCTGGTTTGCAAATCGACTTTTGAGTTTGAATTTTGAGTTTGCAAATCGACTTTTGAGTTTGAATTTTAAGTTTGCAAATCGACTTTCGAATTTTGCTGGCCACTCTCGGCCACCGTACACTGGTGACATAAAACATCGATATATGTCGTGTTTTGAATTTGCGTGACCTCGCCGTTATGTTGTTATGTCGCTTGTGTGAACGAGGCTTAAAGGCTGGTTCTCATATAATCGTCCCGGTCGTCCGAGTCGTTTTAAAAAGTGCACGGACGACCGGGACGATTGTATGAGAACACTTCTGAGACGACCCGGGACGATCGCAAACGACCCGGACGACTGGGATGATCGCGGTCGCTTGGATAGAACTGTGTTCTATCCGGACGACTGGGACGAACGTGAAAAATTGGGGACGATCATACGAGAACTACTCTCAGGCGACCGGGACGACTGAGGCGATCGAAGCGACCCAAATCTACCCCAGAATGCACTAATATATATAGATAGCCCAAGCCTAACAGCGTCGCACTTTGAACAAGCTTAACTAAGGTGAAACTTAACTAAGGTGAAAGGTTGGAAGCACAAGAATTAAGATTGACGAAGGGGCTATTTTCAATTTTAGCAATTCTCAAAAACAGTATTACGCGACCATCTGCACAGTACATTTTTATAGACCGTACAAAAGTTCACAAAAACAACTTTTCTCTGTCTAGAATAAATAGTACCACTAGTTTCCGAATAAAATACAGTTAATGTTTGTCAAAAATTGCCCGAGAAACTGATTTGAAAATCAACAATTGCAAAAATACACAAACATATTTGCATAAGGCGATGCGAGTGAAGATAGAACTGTACTATAAAATCAAGTCTTGTTTTGTTTACATAAAATCGCTTTTCAATCTATCTAATGAATGAACAAACACATAACAATGGACAACACAATCTTCTTTTGAAAAAATTTATTCAAATCTCCATTAGTTTACGTTTAAAAGCAAAACGCGTACCATGTAATTATAGCTCATCGAGTTCAAGCTTTCTTCGATGAAATTCAAGAGATAGGCACGTTTTAAAATCAATTCGCCAAAATTAACAATAACACTAATAACAAGTCACTCACAGATTGATATCAACATAAATTCTCATCGAAAACTGTAATCTGTTTTACCTTTAAGTTCCTCGCTTGCTTGGAAATTCAAATCTCCGCTTCTGGTTCTGAAATCATCTCCCGCATTGATAAAAATGTAATACATGAAGTTCCTCGAAGCAAGATTTTATCCCTGAAAGCTCGTCTTTTTCCACTAAAGCGGCTTCTGAGTATACCTTAATTAGTATCCCTGTCTTGAGTAGCAAACCGCGAAAAAATGCAGGAAAATAACGAGTTTAATTCTCCGCTAGGCACAAGAAAACAACTAAAGTGTTTACCGAGCTCACGGCTGTGTGGCCGCGCGAAAAACAAAGCCTTGCTTTCAAGATCCCGGATGTTGTTCCAACACGGCGGGCGGCCGGCGGGCGGACGGACGGACACGCGCCTGCGAAACATTCCGCTAGCCATGACCATGAAAAATCACGGCGTAGGTTCTATGAGTATGGAGCTGCGCAGCCAGGCCTTCGGCCTGGCAAGTGCTCCGCTATTATTTCCCAGTATTCATAGCTCTACCAGTTCCAAAATGGCGACAACTTCGGAGTTTAACTCTGCTTTAACAGCCGCCTTTTTTTCACAATTCTCGCGCCCAAAACATGTTGTCGGAGCCAGTTTACGACTGCGCTATTGGCGTTCGGGACGACCGAGACGATCATATGAGAACCCAAATCGCTTGAGTCGTTTGCAAAAAACTTTGAAACGATTCGGACGACCGGGACGATTATATGAGAACCAGCCTTAAAGGCGAAATTTACGGCTCTTAAAACTGATGAAAATGAAATAAATACACTCAAAATCACTGCCGTGTTGTTAAACTTTGTTTGTGTGTGTTTATTTTGGCGATTTGTGCCCCACGAAAGCAGTACTTTCAAAATAACGGTTCGCTCGCTCATTCTCTACTTTTCAACGAGTCGAACCGTTACTTTGAAAATACCGCTTTCCCGAGGCACAAATCACCAAAATAAACACACACAAACAAAGTTTAACAACATGGCAGTGATTTTGAGCGTTTTCATTTTATTTTCATCAGTTTTAAGAGCCTTATATTTCGCCTTTACTAAGGCTAGTTTTACAAACCGATAAGGCGATTACAGATGCACAGGACACCACACAAACAGAAGATGATAAGCTAGCCTGTAGTATGAATTTCATAAACCCACTGTTTCTGTTTATTACTCACTTGTTCCGCTGTCAAGTCTCTTTGACTTTGAGCGAACATTTCATATCCAACCATGAATTTTTTTACCTGCAAGATCAAAGCATTTGTTAAAATAACCAATAAAATACCCAACCAGTTAGACTATGTTGGCTAGTTTTGAGATGTGTGGTTTGTTGAAAGCAGTTGACACAAAATTGAGCGCTTTGTTATACCAATCAATAGGAAAAACATAATTGACAAAAACTACAACAACAACAACAACAGTTCTTAGTTACTATAAATAGTAACTGCAAACTAAAAAGAGACGAAACTGAGGCAAAATGACTTCTAGAATTTTAAAAGCACTTTTGTAAGGGATGGTTCCCCTAAGACGGAGACTCGTGTAATACAATTTCCAGATCCTGATTGTGTCAATAAATAGCTGCATGGATCAGGAAGAAGTTGGGAGTTGCACAAGCGAAGCGACGCGATTTTTTTAGAAAAATATTATCGTTTGGCAGGAGCCGAGTAATCGGCTCCTGCGTTTGGCGAGCGCGTAGTGAAAATCGCACATCTTGCTATCCTGAGAAAGGCGACGCAGCGGCAAAAAAAAAAAAATACCAGAAGAAAAAAGTCACGACAAATTAAGTAATGCTCCACATAAGAACTATAGTAAACTTCATTGTTCTGCGGCATTGGCTCTTTCCCACATAGAATATCTTTGGTTTCAAGAATAGAGGAGGGGCTGATGGTTCATAATTATATTTCATTATAAAAATAAAGAAAATCCTTTTGCGTCAAATAAATTTTAGGAAATGTAACCGTGGGCGGCACGGTGGTCTAGTGGTTAGCGCGTCGGACTTTCAACCTGAAGGTCGGTGGTTCGAGCCTGGTCTCTGTCGTCGTGTTGTTTCCTTAGACAAGAAACTTTACTCCACACTGTCTCTCTCCACCCAGGTGTATAAATGGGTACCGGCGATAAAATGCTGGGGGTAACCCTGCGATGGACTAGCATCCCATCTAGGAGGGAGTAGCAATATTCCTAGTTGCTTCATGTTACAGAAACCGGGTTAAGCTCCAGCCGTGTGGGCCATCTGGCTCGTGTGCGACTTTACCTTACGCGCTTAACCAATCGGAATAGCAGAAGACAATAGCTAATAATTTTGCTTCTTTGATGAAGTTCCCCAAATACAATATCTTTTAAAACTTGCATGTTGTGCGATTGGGTCTCAAATTACTTGAAACCTTAAAAAAAATTAGACTTAATGCACCTTGAACCTTAACTTTTTAGCGGTTTTTTAGTCTAGGTCAATGAGATCACTAGTTGAAACAATGAAAAAAGTTGACATTCCATCGTGCGTTGCCGTTGAGCACTATCCTTCTCATGCGGATCATTACTTAAGGCCTCGTCCACACGTATCCGGATATTTTTGAATCCGTAACTTTTCTATTACGGATTAGAAAATATTCGCGTCCACACGTAGCGTATTCGAATCGTATTTGCCCGAATTCGCCGGATACGTGTGGACGGAAGGCCAATCCGCAACAAAAAAGTTGCGGATTCAAAAATATCCGGATACGTGTGGACGGGGCCTAAGTGAGCTGAATTTTTTGTAACCAAGAAAGGGGTTATCACGTTCCAATTTTCATATACTTAATTCAATAAAGGTTGCTTTGGTCATTGGTAATTAGGCATTGGCAAACTACTGTTTGGCGGTCAC
Source organism: Cladopsammia gracilis (assembly GCA_022457155.1). Taxonomy (NCBI): domain Eukaryota; kingdom Metazoa; phylum Cnidaria; class Anthozoa; order Scleractinia; family Dendrophylliidae; genus Cladopsammia; species Cladopsammia gracilis. The sequence goes on from JAJGOT010000952.1 coordinate 133,370, forward strand.
TCAAGCAAAGCATTGCATTGTGTTCCGTATGCCCAAATGCCAATGCCCAATTACCAATGACCAATTGCCAAGCAACCTTTATTGAATTAGGTATATTTTGCTGGTGACACGACTTTTTTTACGTCGCCTCTATAATGAAAATCGCCATACTTGTTCAATACTCTGACAAATTTATGCAGAGCATTGTATTGTAATACATTGTGTTGTATTGTGCCGTTCTAGAATGTATTGTTAAACTATTGTTATGGTCATACCGTCATATAATACAATGTAATGCTATACATAAATTTGTCAGAGTATTGGACAACCCTCAAAATCGCTCGTGGATCCGCGGCTTAATCAAGTCTCGTGAATAAGAAACAACGTAAATTAAGTTCACAGATCGGTTTTAATTTTCGATACTGAGTTTAAGGTCAAAATATTGAAGAGTAAAACATTTAAAACGACCGAAACATCTTAGCGAGAAATAAATATGCATTGCGTGATACGAGACTGTAAATTGGTAGATATGAACAAATCTCGAGAGATGATAGATTGTGCCCTACTTGTGGAACTAATGAAATTGAAGATGAAATTCACTTCCTTTTTCACTGTCCTAAATACTCAATTCTTAGGGACGAATTTTACAGGAAAATAGGGTATCACCTACCAAATATATATAAAACAGTTATCTCCTTCAGAAGTTACCAATGAATTTATGAACTCTCGTAATTATTTTGTAAATATTCAATTAGTAAAATTCATTATTTCATGCTTTGATCTCCGCAATAATCAAATATCAATCCAGACTAATGTGTCTTAATTGAACTTTCCCTTTCTTTATTATATTATTGTTATTTCATTTTGTTATGTTGTAATGCTTTTGCAATACTGTAAGGATTTATAGTCCTGCAAATAAAGCTACTTGTTGTTGTCCAGACAACTGGGGAATTACGAAAAGTTTACAGACGATGGAACGAGTGAAAATTTGCATATTTGTCCCCGTATACCATATCTCGTTCAACGCTTTGCATATTCACGAGATAAAAACCGCTCAAGGATCCGCGACTCAATTAAAACAAACAAAAAAAGGGAGCTTACCGTGGCAGAACGAAGTAAAGGAGGGTAGTAATGGGCGTGCAATTGCCAGTGACTGCCAGGAAACAAACATATATTGTTTTTTTTTTAATTAAGTAAGAAAAATGAAAGGTTCAGGTTGACTACGAATACTCCTTTACATCTACATCTACAAATTTAATCTATAACAGTTTCCCATTACATTGATGTGGTCAGCTGAAGCTCACAGCATTTACATAGTAAATGGCAAGTAGAATTGGATTTATATTAAACAATACACATAAGTAATGTTTACTACATGAGCGGGAGTGTTGTATCGGCCTATACAATCATGAAGCGCAGCCGAGTGAACGTATAGGCCGATACTATGTAGTATGTAGTAAATGTAGTAAACAACTTGCGAAATTCACATTCCAGATACAACCACTAGTGAGTTGTATCTGGAATGTAAATTAGATACAACCACTAGTGAGTTGTGTCTGATATACAGGGTAACCATGTGATTGGAATGGCTCATTTCTACTTGTTAGTACCCTTATGAATTATAAATGAATTTTACAATACTATTTAATTAGTTAAATTAGTTGAGCGACGAAAACGCGCGATTGTGCGCGAGAATTGCTTGAGGTGAGTAATACGGGCAACAAAATCCTGCATATTGTTGCGCGACAACGTTGCATTGCAGGTTGGAGTCTGATGTTACGCGTATTACCACCTACGCGTGCAACAAATTTTCATGTTGCAGAAAGTATACGTCGCTTCTACAATTCTTATATCTTGTTCTTTGTAGATGTTACTATTTCAGGAAGTAAGTATTTTCTGTTTGAGTTCATTTTATGGGCGAATTTCTTCAACATTATCTTGTCTTGGGAGAATCATGACGGGCGATCGAATCATAGCCAACGAATCTTGTAATTTGGGACAACCCGGGTCAGTACACAGCAGTAAAATCGGTTGTAACCTAGCAACTGTTCAGTTTTTTATACGGTCTCATGTGTTCTGTTTCGTTTGAACTACGCGCGCGCTTCTGATCATTCACTTGCGCGCTCTTGCTTTGAACTGAACAGTCGCGTAAGAACTCCAACGGTCATTCCAAGGAATGTCACGAATCCGTCACGCTCGCTACGAATTGGCATGGCCGTTTTGAAACTTCGATAAAAAGTTAGAGCTGGATGAAATCGTACTGCTTTTATGCTTTTCAGGATTTAGGGATGACTTAAGCTGCCAAAACTCTCAACTTGGAGCAAACAAAGAGGTTATAGAAAGTAAACTCGTAGTAGCATTCTGCTAAAGGTAAGTGTTTGTTTGTTTGTTTGTTAGCATGTTTCCGAATTTTCGTGAAATTCGAACGGTTGTAAATCTTGGAAACGTGGAGTGCACAGAAATATTAGTCTTATTTAGAATTTACGGTCATTTATATAGAATAACTTTCAATCAGGAGCCACATTTTTTCAAATTTCTCCTTAAAGTTGAGCTATTTTGTTTCGCTCGGAGGCCGATTACGTATGTAAAAAAGGTCGTTGGCTACTGTTATTATAAGAAATTAATCCAGATCTGAGATATAGCTGAGCAAACTACAATGATGTACCTCTAGATTGAAAAAATAATTGAGCCTCTCGAGTGAATTGCTATTTTTTTTAACAGCGACGGCAATGTTTGTGATTTATTCGGGTCTAACGGGCATAAAACTAGTACTGGCCGCGTGAAACTTTTGGATAAAATGAATTGCATTTTTATGACTGCTAATGTAAAGGCTTTTTAATAGCCGCATATGAAAATTATTGGTTGTTCTTTAGAGATAAGACGAATGCTTTGCGACTCGAAAACATCTTTGCGCGCGCTTGTTTGAACTATTGTCAGTGGACTGTTGGTGACGCATTTCGAACGACATTACGAAACAAAGGAACTCAGAGTTCATGTATCAAAGACATCTCAATCATGGCGTTCAGTGACTGGGAGCTTAGTCAAGTAAGCAAGTCTATCGAGGTGGATAACCAAAGGTACACAGAAGTTATTAAAATGGCGG
>JAJGOT010000957.1:0-135624 GCA_022457155.1 Cladopsammia gracilis
CCTGTTCGTCAATATTTCGGGCATTTTCGGTTTTAGCCGTCGCACTTCGTGAATACTCTTCGTAAATGCATACTGATGACACTGTCCCGCGGAAATGGCAAAGTCTCGCTTTGCTTATTTCCACGTTATATCGCCAAATGGCACAAAATATACAACTTAGTTGGATAAAAAGATGCTATAGTACAAAACAAAAGTAGTAGTTTGGAGATAAAGCGCAGGATTGCAGGGATTGAAGTGGATTACAGTTTAGCTTGAAATCAAATTTGCCTTTGTTTGCTAGAGAGGCAGTGTCAATCGTGACATTTTTCGGAAACCAAAATGCGTGCGTTATAACGGCTCAGTCTGTTTTCAGCTGCTTTACATACTTGCATTTTGTTGGTTAATGTTTGTAAGATGGAGAAATAAATTGCTTCTTTCTGATATCTTATGAGACATTTTGTTGCCTCCTAGGAGAAAAATCACGGAGCCTGTTCGTCAATATTTCGGGAAGTTTTGGTTTTGGCCGTTGCACTTCGTGAATACTCTTCGTAAATGCATACTGATGACACTGTCCCGCCGAAATGGCAAAATCTCGCTTAGCTTATTTCCACGTTATATCGCCAAATGGCACAAAATATACAACTTAGTTGGATAAAAAGATCCTATAGTACAAAATAAAAGTAGTTGTTTGGAGATAAAGCGCAGGATTGCAGGGATTGAAGTGGATTACAGTTTAGCTTGAAATCAAATTTGCCTTAGTACGGTACCGTACTACATGGGATGTAAACCCAGTCCTTTCTTACTTGTCATCATTACCCAAGCCAACTGAATCAAGTTTAAAGTCCTTGACACTAAAACTGACAATGTTAATTGCACTTGTCTCTGCACATAGAGGACAAAGCATCCACCTACTAGACACCCAGTTTATGAAAGAGGGGCCTACATTCTTTGAATTTGAATTTGCTTTGCCAGAGCACATAAAACAAAGTAGACCAGGATACAAGCTGCCTTCAGTGCTTTTACAAGCCTACCCTGCAGATCAATCTCTTTGTGTTTTTACTCACATGAAAGAATATCTCCGGAGAACACAACCATTGAGAGGTACTGAAACAAAACAAAAAGTGAGATTTAGCCAAAACCTGCCCCGCACGGCACCAAACGTGGGATTTGTGCACTTTTCATGGAAATGCCACTCTTTTCGCTTGGCGATGATTTGAGGACAGTACGACGATTTCGAGATCTGATGAGCTCAAATGTGAGATTTTGTCAAAACATGCTCAGCACGGCCACAAACGTGCGTTTTGTGCATTTTTCATAGAAATGTGCTGTTTTCGTTTTTTGGCGATGATTTGAGGCCAGTAAGACGATTTTGAGATCTGGTGTGGCCAAAAGTGAGATTTTGCCAAAACGTGTTGCGCACGGCGCTAAACGTGCGTTTTGTTCACTTTTCACAGAAATGCACTGTTTTCGTTTTTTGGCGATGGTTTGAGGCCAGTAAGACGATTTTGAGATTTGGTGTGCTCAAAAGTGAGATTTTGCCAAACCTTGCTCCGCACGGCCACAAAGGTACGTTTTGTGCATTTTTCATAGAAATGCACTATTTTCGCTTTTTGACGATGATTTGAGGCCAGTACAACGATTTTGAGATGTGATGTGCCCAAAAGTGGGATTTTGCCAAAACGTGCTCCGCACGGCCTAAAACGTGCTTTTGTGCACTTTTTAATTTTTAACCATTAATTTAGAGGACCTGCACCGAAGGGTTGAACTTTTTAGAGGAGGTCAGGTGAAATACCATTTAACATTTTGGGAATCATTGACTAATGACCCAGTTATTTTGGATGCCATAAAGCATCATCATATAGGGTTTGAGGGTGACTACCCGACACAGAAGGTCAGGCCTAACAAAATTTATTTCTCACCAGCTGAAATCACTATTATTGATGCAGAAATTGCTAAGTTTGTGAATAAAGAAATTTTTACACTGGCCGACTATACACCTGATGGGTTTATTTCAAATATTTTCATTCGCCCAAAAAAGGATGGTACTTACAGGATGATCCTTAATTTGAAGCCACTTAATGAATTTGTCGATTACCACCATTTTAAAATGGACACATTCCATACCGTCCTCAAACTTATCCGACCTCATCTCAAAGATGCCTACTACTCCATTCCCATAGCAAAGGAGGACAGGAAATTCCTCATGTTTGAATGGAAAGGGAAATACTACCAATTTACATGTCTACCTAATGGCTTGACATCTGCCCCAAGGATTTTCACTAAAATCCTCAAGCCAGTTTATGCCCGTTTACGTTCTATTGGGCATACATGTATGGGGCATATTGACGACTCCTTACTCATTGGTCAGAGTTTTAACTCTTGCCAAGCAAATGTAGTGGATACTGTTTATCTTTTTACCAACCTTGGCTTCACTATCCACCCTGTGAAGTCTGTGCTTCAACCCCAGCAAAAAATAGATTTTCTGGGTTTTGTACTGGATAGTCTGACCATGACAGTAACCCTCACGGAGGCTAAAGCCACGAAGTCAGATCTGCTTGTGAAAGTTTGCTCCTTCACAGGACAGTCCCCATCCGTACTGTCGCTCAGGTCGTAGGCTTCCTTGTATCTAGCTTTCCAGCAGTGGAATTTGATGAAATGCACTATACGCATTTGGAACATGACAAAATTGTGCACTCCGTGAAAACAAGGGAAACTTTGACTCCACTATGGCCCTGTCTTCCCATTCTCGGACAGAATTGATCTGGTGGGTGAATAATGTCCTTACAGCATCTAAAGCCATCAGCCATGGCAACCCTGACCGTATTCTCACTACTGATGCCTTAACCCTGGGTTGGGGAGCACTCTGTGGAAATATCTCCACTGGGGGCCCTTGGAGTCTTGAGGAACAAAACAACCACATAAACTATCTTGAAATGAAAGCTGTACTATTGGGCTTGAAATCCCTTGTGGTACTTTCATGAGAAACACATACTTGATCAGTCTGATAACACGACTACTGTGGCATACATTAATGCAAAGGGGGGTATTAAATCAATGCCATGCAACGATATGGCCACCAGCATATGAGAATGGTGTATAAACCGCAACATCTGGCTCAGTGCCACCCATATCCCTGGGTCTGAAAACATTCAAGCTGACGAGGAATCTAGAGCACTCAGGGTATCTACAGAATGGTCCTTGTCTCAGAGGGTTTTTAATGTTATACAGGAGCGCTGGGGCAAGTTTGACATTGACTTGTTTACCTCTAGACTCAACTTTAAAGTCCCTAAATATGTCTCATGGAGACCTGACCCTGGGGAACAGTTTATTAATGCTTTTTTCATGGACTGGAAAGATCATTACTTTTATGCCTTTCCCCCTTTCAGCCTCATTGCCAACTGCCTACAGAAGATCGAACAAGACAATCCTCAGGTCTCCTAATTGTTCCGCTCTGACAACACAACCATGGTTCACGCTTCTACTTAACCTCCTAACGGATCACCCTCTATTACTTCCCCAGTCGGACACTCTTCTAGTCCAACCCCACTGCAATGCAGTTCACCCTCTCAGCCAACGGTTGCAATTGATGGCTTGCAAAGTATCAGGGAATCTTTCAACCAGAGAGCTATTTCGAGCAAAGCTACCAATATCATCTTGCAGTCCTGGTCAACTGGTACCCAGAAACAATACACCCCTTATATCAAGAAGTGGCATGAGTTTTGTTCTAAACGGGGCGTTAATTCATACAACCCACCTCTAAATATGGTGCTGGACTTCTTAGTCAGTTTGCATGAACAAGGTTATCATGCACAACTATAATCACTGCAAGAAGTGCTCTATCTGCTGTCATTCGTCCTAATGACAATGTGAACATCGGGAGCCATCCCATCATCTCCCGATTCATGAAAGGCATCTATAACAACAATCCACCTGTACCACGGTACCGTACTACATGGGATGTAAACCCAGTCCTTTCTTACTTGACATCATTACCCAAGCCAACTGAATCAAGTTTAAAGTCCTTGACACTAAAACTGACAATGTTAATTGCACTTGTCTCTGCACATAGAGGACAAAGCATCCACCTACTAGACACCCAGTTTATGAAAGAGGGGCCTACATTCTTTGAATTTGAATTTGCTTTGCCAGAGCACATAAAACAAAGTAGACCAGGATACAAGCTGCCTTCAGTGCTTTTACAAGCCTACCCTGCAGATCAATCTCTTTGTGTTTTTACTCACATGAAAGAATATCTCGGAGAACACAACCATTGAGAGGTACTGAAACAAAACAAAAAGTGAGATTTAGCCAAAACCTGCCCCGCACGGCACCAAACGTGGGATTTGTGCACTTTTCATGGAAATGCCACTCTTTTCGCTTGGCGATGATTTGAGGACAGTACGACGATTTCGAGATCTGATGAGCTCAAATGTGAGATTTTGCCAAAACATGCTCAGCACGGCCACAAACGTGCGTTTTGTGCATTTTTCATAGAAATGCACTGTTTTCGCTTTTTGGCGATGTTTGAGGCCAGTAAGACGATTTTGAGATTTGGTGTGCTCAAAAGTGAGATTTTGCCAAAACGTGCTGCACGGCCAAAACGTACGTTTTGTGCATTTTTCATAGAAATGCACTGTTTTCGCTTTTTGGCGACGATTTGAGGCCAGTACGACGATTTTGAGATTTGGTGTGCTCAAAAGTGAGATTTTGCCAAAACGTGCTCCGCACGGCCAAAACGTACGTTTTGTGCATTTTTCATAGAAATGCACCGTTTTTTTTTGGCGATGATTTGAGGCCATAGACGATTTTCAGATCTGGTGTGCTCTAAAGTTAAATTTGGCCAAAACTTGCTCCGCACGGCCCCAAATACGTTTTGTGCTCTTTTGTTAGAAATGCCACTGTTTTCGCTTTTCATCGATGATTTGAGGCCAGTACGACGATTTTGAGATCTGGTGTTCCGAAAAGTGAGCTTCTGCCAAAATTTACTCCGCACGCAGTTTTCATAGAAATCGCAATGTTTGCCCGATTTGGCGTTGATTTGAGACCAGTACGACGATATTCAGATCTGGTGTGCGCAAAAGTGAGATTTTAAAATAAACAACTTCGTTGGATTAAAAGATCCTATAGTTCAAAACAAAAGTAGTAGTTTGAAGATAAAGCGCAGGATTGAAAGGATTGAAGTGGATCACATTTTATCTTGAAATCAAAGTTGCCTTTGTTTGCTGGAGAGGCCAGTGTCAATCGTGACATTTATATGAAACCAAAATACGTGCGTTATAACCGCTCAGTCTATTTTGAGCTGCTTTACTTCGTTGCATTTGCTTAGTTAATATTTGTAAGATGGGAAAATAAATTGTTTGATTGTCATAACATATGAGACATTTGTTGGCTACTAGGAGAAAAATTACCTAGCCTATTCGTCAATAAATCGGGCACTTTCGATTTTAGCCGTCGCACTACATGAATACTCTTCGTAAATGCATAGCAATGACACTGTCCCGCCGAAATGGAAAAATGTCGCTTAACGTATTTACACGTTATATCGCAAAATGGAACAAAATATACACCTTAGTTGGATAAAACGATCCTATAGTACAAATCAAAAGTAGTAGTTTGGAGATAAAGCGCAGGATTGCAAGGATTGAAGTGGATTACAGTTTAGCTTGATATCAAAGTTGCTTTTGTTTGCTGGTAGTGTCAATCGTGACATTAATCGGAAACCCAAATGCGTGCGTTATAACGGCTCAGTCTATTTTGAGTTGCTTTACTTCGTTGAAGTTGCTTAGAATAATGTTTGTATGGTGGAAAAATTAATTATTTCTTCGTTATAACTCATGAGACATTCTGTTGCCTCCTAGGAGAAAAATTATGGAACCTGTTCATCAATATTTCTGCCACTTTCGGTTTTGGCCGTCGCACTTCATGAATACTCTTCGTAAATGCATACTGATGACACTGTCCCGCCGAAATGGCAAAGTCTCGCTTGGCTTATTTCCACGTTATATCGCCAAATGGCACAAAATATACAACTTAGTGGGATCTAAAGATCCTATAGTACAAAAGAAAAGTAGTAGTTTGGAGATAAAGCGAAGGATTGCAGGGATTGAAGTGGATTACAGTTTACCTTGAAATCAAATTTGCCTTTGTTTGCTGGAGAGGCAGTGTCAATCGTGACATTTATCGCATACCAAAATGCGTACGTTATAACGGCTCAATCTATTTTTAGCTGCTTTACATACTTGCATTTTCTTAGTTAATGTTTGTAAGATGGAAATTGTTTCTTTCTCACATATTATGAGACATTTTGTTGCCTCCTGGCAGAAAGATTACGGATGCTGTTCGTCAATATTTCGGGAACTTTTGGTTTTGGCCGTCGCACTTCGTGAATACTCTTCCTAAATGCATATTGATGACACTGTCCCGCCGAAATGACAAAATCTCGCTTAGCTTATTTCCACGTTATATCGCCAAATGGCACAAAATATACAACTTAGTTGGATAAAAAGATCCTATAGTACAAAACAAAAGTTGTTGTTTGGAGATAAAGCGCAGGATTGCAGGGATTGAAGTGGATTACAAGTTTAGCTTGAAATCAAATTTGCCTTTGTTTGCTGGAGAGGCAGTGTCAATCGTGACATTTATCGGATACCAAAATGCGTGCGTTATAACGGAATGTAGACTAAAAGATGTTTTCAAATATAGCGTCAAAAATTAGTTTCTCATTTTTCGTTTCGAGGCTGCTGCCTCTTCATCAGTGAGTTTAAACGCAACTGTCAAAAAAGTATATGCGCGTGCTAAATTTAAAAAATTTTTTAATTTTTTAATTTTTAATTTTTTAATTCTAAATTTTTTAAATTTTTAATTTTAAATTTTTTAATTTCTAAATTTTTTAATTTTTTAATTCTAAATTTTTTAGCGCTATATTTGAAAACATTTTTTAGTCTACATTCACGATAACGCGCTACACAGATTTATGCGCATATCATGTGCATCTTTTGATTACTTTTGCGTTATAACGGCTCAATCTATTTTGAGCTGCTTTACATCGTTACATTTTCTTAGTAAATGTTTGTATAATGGAAAAAATATTGTTTCTTTGTCATAACTGATGAGGCATTTTGTTGCCTCCTTTGAGAAAAATTACGAAGCCTGTTCGTCAATATTTCGGGCATTTTCGGTTTTAGCCGTCGCACTTCGTGAATACTCTTCGTAAATGCATACTGATGACACTGTCCCGCGGAAATGGCAAAGTCTCGCTTTGCTTATTTCCACGTTATATCGCCAAATGGCACAAAATATACAACTTAGTTGGATAAAAAGATGCTATAGTACAAAACAAAAGTAGTAGTTTGGAGATAAAGCGCAGGATTGCAGGGATTGAAGTGGATTACAGTTTAGCTTGAAATCAAATTTGCCTTTGTTTGCTAGAGAGGCAGTGTCAATCGTGACATTTTTCGGAAACCAAAATGCGTGCGTTATAACGGCTCAGTCTGTTTTCAGCTGCTTTACATACTTGCATTTTGTTGGTTAATGTTTGTAAGATGGAGAAATAAATTGTTTCTTTCTGATATCTTATGAGACATTTTGTTGCCTCCTAGGAGAAAAATCACGGAGCCTGTTCGTCAATATTTCGGGAAGTTTTGGTTTTGGCCGTTGCACTTCGTGAATACTCTTCGTAAATGCATACTGATGACACTGTCCCGCCGAAATGGCAAAATCTCGCTTAGCTTATTTCCTCGTTATATCGCCAAATGGCACAAAATATACAACTTAGTTGGATAAAAAGATCCTATAGTACAAAATAAAAGTAGTTGTTTGGAGATAAAGCGCAGGATTGCAGGGATTGAAGTGGATTACAGTTTAGCTTGAAATCAAATTTGCCTTTGTTTGCTAGAGAGGCAGTGTCAATCGTGACATTTTTCGGAAACCAAAATGCGTGCGTTATAACGGCTCAGTCTGTTTTCAGCTGCTTTACATACTTGCATTTTGTTAGTTAATGTTTGTAAGATGGAGAAATAAATTGTTTCTTTCTGATATCTTATGAGACATTTTGTTGCCTCCTAGGAGAAAAATCACGGAGCCTGTTCGTCAATATTTCGGGAAGTTTCGGTTTTGGCCGTTGCACTTCGTGAATACTCTTCGTAAATGCATACTGATGACACTGTCCCGCCGAAATGGCAAAATCTCGCTTAGCTTATCTCCACGTTATATCGCAAAATGGAACAAAATATACACCTTATATTCAAATGCGTGCGTTATAACGGTCCAGTCTATTTTGAGTTGCTTTACTTGGTTACATTTACTTAGTTAATATTTGTAACATGGGAAAATAAATTGTTTGTTTGTCATAACTCATGAGACATTTTGTTGCCTCTTAGGAGAAAAATTACGGCGCCTGTTTGTCAATATTTCGGGCACTTTTGGTTTTGGCCGTAGCACTTCGGGAATACTCTTCGTAAATGCATACTGATGACACTGTCCCGCCGAAATGGCAAAATCTCGCTTAGCTTATTTCCACGTTATATCGCCAAATGGCACAAAATATACAACTTAGTTGGATAAAAAGATCCTATAGTACAAAATAAAAGTAGTTGTTTGGAGATAAAGCGCAGGATTGCAGGGATTGAAGTGGATTACAGTTTAGCTTGAAATCAAATTTGCCTTTGTTTGCTGGTCAGGCAGTGTCAATCGTGACATTTATCGGATACCAAAATGCGTGCGTTATAACGGCTCAATCTATTTTTAGCTGCTTTACATACTTGCATTTTCTTAGTTAATGTTTGTAAGATGGAAATTGTTTCTTTCTCACATCTTATGAGACATTTTGTTGCCTCCTGGCAGAAAGATTACGGATGCTGTTCGTCAATATTTCGGGAACTTTCTGTTTTGGCCGTCGCACTTCGTGAATACTCTTCCTAAATGCATATTGATGACACTGTCCCGCCGAAATGACAAAATCTCGCTTAGCTTATTTCCACGTTATATCGCCAAATGGCACAAAATATACAGCTTAGTTGGATAAAAAGATGCTATAGTACAAAACAAAAGTTGTTGTTTGGAGATAAAGCGCAGGATTGCAGGGATTGAAGTGGATTACAGTTTAGCTTGAAATCAAATTTGCCTTTGTTTGCTGTAGAGGCAGTGTCAATCGTGACATTTATCGGATACCAAAATGCGTGCGTTATAACGGAATGTAGACTAAAAAGTGTTTTCAAATATAGCGCAAAAAATTAGTTTCTCATTTTTCGTTTCGAGGCTGCTGCCTCTTCATCAGTGAGTTTAAACGCAACTGTCAAAAAAGTATATGCGCGTGCTAAATTTAAAAAATTTTTTAATTTTTTAATTTTTAATTTTTTAATTCTAAATTTTTTAAATTTTTAATTTTAAATTTTTTAATTTCTAAATTTTTTAATTTTTTAATTCTAAATTTTTTAGCGCTATATTTGAAAACATTTTTTAGTCTACATTCACGATAACGCGCTACACAGATTTATGCGCATATCATGTGCATCTTTTGATTACTTTTGCGTTATAACGGCTCAATCTATTTTGAGCTGCTTTACATCGTTACATTTTCTTAGTAAATGTTTGTATAATGGAAAAATATTGTTTCTTTGTCATAACTGATGAGGCATTTTGTTGCCTCCTTTGAGAAAAATTACGAAGCCTGTTCGTCAATATTTCGGGCATTTTCGGTTTTAGCCGTCGCACTTCGTGAATACTCTTCGTAAATGCATACTGATGACACTGTCCCGCGGAAATGGCAAAGTCTCGCTTTGCTTATTTCCACGTTATATCGCCAAATGGCACAAAATATACAACTTAGTTGGATAAAAAGATGCTATAGTACAAAACAAAAGTAGTAGTTTGGAGATAAAGCGCAGGATTGCAGGGATTGAAGTGGATTACAGTTTAGCTTGAAATCAAATTTGCCTTTGTTTGCTAGAGAGGCAGTGTCAATCGTGACATTTTTCGGAAACCAAAATGCGTGCGTTATAACGGCTCAGTCTGTTTTCAGCTGCTTTACATACTTGCATTTTGTTGGTTAATGTTTGTAAGATGGAGAAATAAATTGTTTCTTTCTGATATCTTATGAGACATTTTGTTGCCTCCTAGGAGAAAAATCACGGAGCCTGTTCGTCAATATTTCGGGAAGTTTTGGTTTTGGCCGTTGCACTTCGTGAATACTCTTCGTAAATGCATACTGATGACACTGTCCCGCCGAAATGGCAAAATCTCGCTTAGCTTATTTCCACGTTATATCGCCAAATGGCACAAAATATACAACTTAGTTGGATAAAAAGATCCTATAGTACAAAATAAAAGTAGTTGTTTGGAGATAAAGCGCAGGATTGCAGGGATTGAAGTGGATTACAGTTTAGCTTGAAATCAAATTTGCCTTTGTTTGCTGGTCAGGCAGTGTCAATCGTGACATTTATCGCATACCAAAATGCGTACGTTATAACGGCTCAATCTATTTTTAGCTGCTTTACATACTTGCATTTTCTTAGTTAATGTTTGTAAGATGGAAATTGTTTCTTTCTCACATATTATGAGACATTTTGTTGCCTCCTGGCAGAAAGATTACGGATGCTGTTCGTCAATATTTCGGGAACTTTTGGTTTTGGCCGTCGCACTTCGTGAATACTCTTCCTAAATGCATATTGATGACACTGTCCCGCCGAAATGACGAAATCTCGCTTAGCTTATTTCCACGTTATATCGCCAAATGGCACAAAATATACAACTTAGTTGGATAAAAAGATCCTATAGTACAAAACAAAAGTTGTTGTTTGGAGATAAAGCGCAGGATTGCAGGGATTGAAGTGGATTACAAGTTTAGCTTGAAATCAAATTTGCCTTTGTTTGCTGGAGAGGCAGTGTCAATCGTGACATTTATCGGATACCAAAATGCGTGCGTTATAACGGAATGTAGACTAAAAATGTTTTCAAATATAGCGCAAAAAATTAGTTTCTCATTTTTCGTTTCGAGGCTGCTGCCTCTTCATCAGTGAGTTTAAACGCAACTGTCAAAAAAGTATATGCGCGTGCTAAATTTAAAAATTTTTTTAATTTTTTAATTTTTAATTTTTTAATTCTAAATTTTTTAAATTTTAAATTTTAAATTTTTTAATTTCTAAATTTTTTAATTTTTTAATTCTAAATTTTTTAGCGCTATATTTGGAAACATTTTTTAGTCTACATTCACGATAACGCGCTACACAGATTTATGCGCATATCATGTGCATCTTTTGATTACTTTTGCGTTATAACGGCTCAATCTATTTTGAGCTGCTTTACATCGTTACATTTTCTTAGTAAATGTTTGTATAATGGAAAAATATTGTTTCTTTGTCATAACTGATGAGGCATTTTGTTGCCTCCTTTGAGAAAAATTACGAAGCCTGTTCGTCAATATTTCGGGCATTTTCGGTTTTAGCCGTCGCACTTCGTGAATACTCTTCGTAAATGCATACTGATGACACTGTCCCGCGGAAATGGCAAAGTCTCGCGTTGCTTATTTCCACGTTATATCGCCAAATGGCACAAAATATACAACTTAATGGATAAAAAGATGCTATAGTACAAAACAAAAGTAGTAGTTTGGAGATAAAGCGCAGGATTGCAGGGATTGAAGTGGATTACAAGTTTAGCTTGAAATCAAATTTGCCTTTGTTTGCTGGAGAGGCAGTGTCAATCGTGACATTTATCGGATACCAAAATGCGTGCGTTATAACGGAATGTAGACTAAAAATGTTTTCAAATATAGCGCAAAAAATTAGTTTCTCATTTTTCGTTTCGAGGCTGCTGCCTCTTCATCAGTGAGTTTAAACGCAACTGTCAAAAAAGTATATGCGCGTGCCTAAATTTAAAATTTTTTTTAATTTTTTAATTTTTAATTTTTTAATTCTAAATTTTTTAAATTTTTAATTTTAAATTTTTTAATTTCTAAATTTTTTAATTTTTTAATTCTAAATTTTTTAGCGCTATATTTGGAAACATTTTTTAGTCTACATTCACGATAACGCGCTACACAGATTTATGCGCATATCATGTGCATCTTTTGATTACTTTTGCGTTATAACGGCTCAATCTATTTTGAGCTGCTTTACATCGTTACATTTTCTTAGTAAATGTTTGTATAATGGAAAAAATATTGTTTCTTTGTCATAACTGATGAGGCATTTTGTTGCCTCCTTTGAGAAAAATTACGAAGCCTGTTCGTCAATATTTCGGGCATTTTCGGTTTTAGCCGTCGCACTTCGTGAATACTCTTCGTAAATGCATACTGATGACACTGTCCCGCGGAAATGGCAAAGTCTCGCGTTGCTTATTTCCACGTTATATCGCCAAATGGCACAAAATATACAACTTAGTTGGATAAAAAGATGCTATAGTACAAAACAAAAGTAGTAGTTTGGAGATAAAGCGCAGGATTGCAGGGATTGAAGTGGATTACAGTTTAGCTTGAAATCAAATTTGCCTTTGTTTGCTAGAGAGGCAGTGTCAATCGTGACATTTTTCGGAAACCAAAATGCGTGCGTTATAACGGCTCAATCTATTTTGAGCTTCTTTACATCCTTGCATTTTCTTAGTTAATGTTTGTAATATGGAAAAATAAATTGTTTGCTTGTGATAACTTATGAGTCATTTGTTGAACCTTACGAGAAAAATTGCGAAGCCTCTTCGCCAATTTTTCGGGAATTTTCGGTTTTAGCCGTCGCACTTCGTGAATACTCTTTGTAAATGCATAGTAATGACACTGTCCCGCCGAAATGGCAAAATGTCGCTAAACTTATTTCCA
Organism: Cladopsammia gracilis; assembly: GCA_022457155.1. NCBI lineage: Eukaryota > Metazoa > Cnidaria > Anthozoa > Scleractinia > Dendrophylliidae > Cladopsammia > Cladopsammia gracilis. The sequence goes on from JAJGOT010000957.1 coordinate 12,785, forward strand.
TGTTATATCGCCAAATGGCACAAAATATACAACTTAGTTGGATAAAAAGATCCTATTGTACAAAATAAAAAGTAGTGGTTTGGAGACAAAGCGCAGGATTGCAAGGATTGAAGTGGATTAGATTTAGGTTGATATAAAAGTTGAATTTGTTCGCTGGGTAGGCAGGGTCTATCGTTACATTTTTCTGAAATCAAAATGCGTGCGTTATTAGGGCTCAGTTTATTTTGAGCTGCTTTACTTCGTTGCATTTGCTTAGCTAATGTTTGCAAGATGAAAAAATAAATTGTTTGTTTGTCATAACTTATGAGACATTTTGCTGCCTCCTAGGAAAACAATAACCAAGCCTATTCGTCAATATTTCGGGCACTTTCGGTTTTAGCTGTCGCACTTCGTGAATACTCTTCGTAAATGCATACTGATGACATTGTCCCGCGGAAATGGAAAAATCTCGTTTAGCTTATTTCCACATTATATCGCTAAATGGCACAAAATATATAACTTGGTTGGATAAAAAGATCCTATAGTATAAAACAAAAGTAGTAGTTTGGAGATAAAGCGCAGGATTGCAGGGATTGAAGTGGATTAAGATTTAGCTTGATATAAAAGTTGAATTTGTTTGCAGGAGAGGCAGTGTCAATCGTGACATTTATCTGAAACCAAAATGCGTGCGTTATAACGGCTCAGTCTATTTTGAGCTGCTTTACTTCTTTCCATTTGCTTACTCGATGTTTCTAAGATAGAAAACTAAATTGTTTGTTTGTCATAACTTATGAGACATTTGTTGGCTCCTAGGACAAAAAATTACGGAGCCTCTTTGTCAATATTTCGGGCATTATCGGTTTTAGCCGTCGCACTTCGTGAACACTTTTCGTAAATGCATAGTACTGAAACTGTCCCGCCGAAATGGCAAAATGTCGCTTAACTTATTTGCACGTTATATCAACAAATGGCCCCCAAACGTGCGTTTTGTGCACTTTTCATAGAAATCGCACAATATCTGTCTCCATTTAGAATTTAGGTTTCAAAATATGATGCCATCCAAGAGTCAGGACCGCCATTTTAGAATTTTTCTTAAAGAAAACAATTATAAAAAATGGACAATTTATGCAAATCATCTGAAACTTGGCACTGAACATCCTAATAATCTGTAGATGTAGCACATCAAAGAACAAGTCCATATCTTTCTCCATTCAGCATTTAATTTTCAAAAATGTTTCTTCTTAGCCATTTTCAATGATGTCATAATGACGTCACAATGAGACATCGACACTGTCAATCTACTAACCTTATGACTTTGTACTATCTGCTAAATTTGAAGTCTAAAGCGCTAATACTTTAGGAGTTATGATGGGGTACGTTTTAAGACATATCAGTGTCCGTACATGAAGCTGGTCATCACAGCAGGGACAAGCCATGGAGCGGTGAGTACACGCTCTTTTGTGCTCCGCATTTGTACTCTATTTAGACCTTTTTAAGACTATGCACGACCAAACCAACTATCAGAACTATGACATAAGGTCCTAGTGCTACTCTAGGAAGCTTTTTTTCCAACCGAAAGTGTTTGCTTTTGCATAGTGAGCAGTTATGTTTAGATATTTAACCCTCCCCTCAAGAAATCACTTTATGGCTTTTAGAGACAAAGGACGAGAGTTTATTTATACTTTTATGATAGATGTAGTTGATACACCAGGAAAGGAACACTTTGGTGTAAGTTTTGCGTGAATTCATCATTGTGCTTAGGAGTAATTAATAACTGAATAATTAATTAGCTGCAAATTTCAACCGTTAATAACATCGTCAGATCTTGTGTTTATGGCAGTGTTTATACCAATCGAGTTAGATCCCAAAGTGATCTAACCGTGTTGCTAAAGTCAAGGAAACAGCTTCTAAAACGTGCGAGTTATTAACAGTTGAATTTTGTCCAATATGGCGGACCCAAAAGTGCGTCAAACATGCAAACGAGGCTATACTTTGAACGTTAATATCTCTGAGGGGATTTTATCACACTTCCTCAAATTCGCAGGATATATACAACGTCTTTAATATCATTTGCCAATACACTCGGCGTTATTATCGGCTCAACGGTTTGTTTCTAGCCTTGTTTACAAGTTTTTCAAACATGGAAACGAGGCTAATATCTCTTAGGGATTACATCAAACAAATTCAAATTTGCAGGATATATAGCATGACTTTAATACTATCTGCGAATACACTCGGTTTTAATATCGGCTCAACTTTATGCTTCTTGTTCAAAACCTTGAGCACATGCGAAAACACCTCAACAGAAGCTAATATAATATATAATATCATGCTTATAATGGTGACCAAGCAGCGAAGGATGTCTTGAAGGTAAAAAGACAAAGAGTACCGTACAACATGGACAAAGATATTAACTGGAACACGTTTCGCTCCGATTATCACCACTGTGCAGTTCTTTACCAAGCAGCGGATGCTTTGGGCCTTGAAATGCTACAAAGGTGCGCCAAACGGGCCTTGGGGTGCATGTCCTGGATCTCTCAGCGCCACCTACAACGAGAGATTGATGACCAAGCCTCAAGAGCCTTGACACTGAGACATTATATGGAATGTACAAGTTAACGCTAGACTGTGCGCCAGAAACGTTTCACTTAAACGAAGATCAAACAGGTGGTGATGCAGATAAGGACATTGAGATAGACGAGGAAGAGAAGAAATCCAGGAAAAGAAAAGCCACACCAACAGACAGTGAGAGCGACCACGAACATGTAAAGAAGGCAAAGGAGAAAACAGCAAGTGTCCTTACAACAGACAGCGAGCAGCGATTTCCAAGCGCCCGTAAAGAAAACGAAAAAGAAAGCAGCAAGTCCCCTGAAGAGCGACAGCGAGCAGAAGAAAAGACGCCATCATAAGAAGAGGATGTGTAGGATAACAGGCTGCTTCTTTTACGGCTACAACCTTCAACGTCATATACAAATGCACGTCAGGAAGGGCGGCATAGAAGAGGAAGACATTCCCCGTTTGACGTCAATTATGTTACATTCAACAAGCGGTGTGGAACTGTCGCAATCTACATGGGCAAACATCTCAGAACGGTGCAGAACGTCAAAGAAAACTCTGGTGAGTTAAGAAATCTTTTGAAGTCGTCGAGGGTATACACTGGCCTGAAATCAGAAATCGACCTGTATGTAAACGAGGGTCACGAGGAGAGTTCCGACAAGTCAAAGGAAAGCGACGACAACTCAGAGGAAAACGAGGGGACAGACGAGCATCGCCCTCTGTCTTCTCACAGTAGAAGCACGGCAGGAAAAAACAGAAAATGCCAGAAACAGCAGAAACATCGCAAAAGATAATGAAAGTTCTGCCGACACAGGTTCTGAATACCAAGAACAGTCTGATGAAGAATCAGAATCTTCAGAATCTGACAAAAAAAACGCATTCCTCAAAAACATCACCACGACCAAGTAAACTGGAACAGTATTACCGAAGTCTTGCAGAAGAGAGTCTTGCAGAAGATGAAAATGTTATACCGCCTTCACCAAAGAGTGCTGTGAATAGTCAGCGAGTCCAAGCAGCTGAAAGTGTCAGTGAACCCTCGTGTACAAGCAGTTGAAAGTGTTAGTGAACATGATGTCTCGGGAAAAAACAGTTGTGAAGAGAATCCCAGGAGGAATTCGATGACGCTGACATCCTTGAGCCGTTAGAGGACGACGATGAAGCTTACGATGAAAAGGACGAGATGAACGACGACGTTCATTTGGAATCATCGCCTAATCGGGAAAACAGTGTGATTTCTATATAAAGTGTAGAAAACGCACGTTTGGGGGGCCGTGCAGAGCACGATTTTGCAAAATCTCACTTTTGAGCACAACAGATCTCAAAATCGTCTAATATTGTTGTGCTGACTTTGATACTGGACTCTTTTCCCAATTAAATAAATATATTTTCATGCCATGCTAGCGTGACATTGGTGTATTGAGGCCAGTAAGACGATTTTGAGATGTGGTGTGCTTAAAAGTGAGATTTTGCCAAAACGTGCTCCACACGGCCCAAAACGTACTTTTTGTGAATTTTTCATAGAAATGCACTGTTTTCCTTTTTGGGGATGATTTGAGACCAGAACGACGATTTGAGATCTGGTGTGGTCAAAAGTGAGATTTTGCCAAAACGTGTTGCGCAAGGCCTCAAACGTGCGTTTTGTGCACTTTTCATAGAAATGCACTGTTTTTGCTTTTTCGCGTTGATTTGAGGCCAGTACGACGATTTTGAGATCTGGTGTGCTGAAAAGTGAGATTTTACCGAAACTTGCTCCCCACGGCCCAAACATGCGTTTTGTGCACTTTTCATAGAAATGCACTGTTTTCACATTTTGGGGATGATTTGAGATCAGACGACGATTTTGAGATCTGGTGTGTGGAAAAATGAGATTTTGCGAAAACTTCCTCCCCACGGCCCTAAACGTGCGTTTTGTGCACTTTTCATAGAAATGCACTGTTTTCGCTTTTTGGCGTTGATTTGAGGCCAGTACGACGATTTTGAGATCTGGTGTGCTCAAAAGTGAGCTTTGGCCAAAACGTGCTCCACACGGCCCAAAACGTACTTTTGTGAATTTTTCATAGAAATGCACTGTTTTCGCTTTTTGGCGATGATTTGAGGCCAGTACGACAATTTTGAGATCTGGTGTGCTGAAAAGTGAGATTTTGCCAAAACGTGCTCCACACGGCCCAAAACGTAAGTTTTGTGCATTTTAAATAGAAATGCACTGTTTTCGCTTTCTGGCGATGATTTGTGGCCAGTACGACAATTTTGAGATCTGGTGTGCTCAAAAGTGAGATTTTGCCAAAACGTGCTCCACACGGCCCAAAACGTACTTTTTGTCCATTTTTCATAGAAATGCACTTTTTCGCTTTTTGGCGATGATTTGAGGCCAGCACGACGATTTTGAAATCTGGTGTGCTAAAAAGTGAGATTTTGCCAAAACGTGCTCCACACGGCCCAAACGTACTTTTTGTCCATTGTTCATAGAAATGCACTTTTTTCCTTTTTGGCGATGATTTGAGGCTAGTACGACGATTTTGAGATCTGGTGTGCTCAAAAGTGAGATTTTGCCAAAACGTGCTCCACACGGCCCAAAACGTACTTTTTGTGCATTTTTCATAGAAATGCACTGTTTTCGCTTTTTGGCGATGATTTCAGGCCAGTACGACGATTTTGAGATCTGGTGTGCTCAAAAGTGAGATTTTGCCAAAACGTGCTCCACATGGCCCAAATCGTACTTTTTGTGAATTTTTCATAGAAATGCACTGTTTTCGCTTTTTGGCGATGATTTGAGTTCAGTACGACAATTTTGAGATCTGGTGTGCTGAAAAGTGAGATTTTACCGAAACTTGCTCCCCACGGCCCCAAACGTGCATTTTGTGCACTTTTCATAGAAATGCACTGTTTTTATCTCGTTAATGCGCTTGCGCATTAAGCGAGATTTCGAAGTCGAGTACTAAAAAGGGACAAAAGTTGTTAACAAAATTTTGTGGACTTTTGTCCGGGGGGGTTTCTTGTTCCTTCTTTATAGAAGCTATATTAGGGCATTGAGGATATGGTTGGTTAAAGCGGTTAGGATTTCAAGAAGGGCGTCACATACTGCCACTAAAATGTTTGGAGAGCACCCCCGGTCCTATTGTTAATTTCCCTAGGGTATTGGGATGTCAGAACTTGTGATGAACTTGTCATATCTCACATTACGTTACCGCAAAGGTATTAGTCCTTCTTAAATTTCGATATCTCACGTTACCTATCAGTTTCAATCATTTGTCGTAAAGCCATTATAGCTACTTTAAAACGGTAAAAATAGGTTAAATGCGTTTTCTTGGGAAACGTAGTTTGAGAATTTCACGGTGTATTTTACTAATGGAGAGGTTATAAGAAAGTTAAATGGGACAGGAAAGTTTGTGTGTTAATATGAGCGGTATGGCAGAGCAAAATAGCATGAACTTTGCGTTTTTTTCTATTGAGTTGTGGTTACACTCACCTTGGGTTTGGGGCCTTCCCAAGGGTTAATGGCTTGGGTTCGGTTTATCTCAGGTTTCATCTAACCCTTGGGGATGCGGTTATTTGAACTTTGCGTTTGTATGCAATAGTATGGGAAAGACGTCATAGTTTTATTGGTTTAGCTACCGTGCACAAGGAAATTTTTCGGATTGTCCGACTGAATTTGTTTTGCGGGAGGAAATTTTTGCGCGTCGGGACAGCTAAAATTTCTGCTGGGAGGAAATGTTTGCGGATTTCTGGTCAAGTATAAATAAAATCCAAGGCATCGGTATTAAACAATTTTACTTCCTGACCGGAGGTTTGTATAGTTCTCCTAGTTATATGGTTGCTGTTCTGGAACCAATATGAACATAAACAACGAGAAAACTAGTGAGTGAATTATTGTACGTTGTTGTAAAAATGTATCAGTATTATGATAACAGTCTCTGGTTCTTTTGAGGACGTGTGTGGAGTTGAATCGGGAATACAGATGACTGTTGTGCCGGTCGCCTCGGAGTTATGATAGCAATATATTCACTGTTGAAAAGTTCTTCTTAAGCCGATATACATCATTAAAACAAGTAATTTTTTTCTGCGCGAGTATATTTCTGTGGTGGAAAATTTAATACAAAATAAAGTAATACTGCATAATAATGCAACAACGGACAACCTTGCCTGTATCTCGGATCAGAAAAAGGTTTTGAAAAATACTGCAGTCAGGAATCCCGCATGTTTGATTACTTTAGTACTAATTTTATAATTTGAGAAATTGGGGCGCTAAGTTTCATGATGTCACTTTCCGGGAATCTTGATAAAGAGTGTACAGCTATCATGCTGGAGATTCAAATATTTCAAACCGGATGAAATGATGCTATACTTCTGACCCCTATAATGGGCTATACGGGGATGCTCCGCCTGAAAGGGGTACCTTTTTGAGGTAAGAGGTATATGAAAGGGTCGGGATTTCACGGGTTGAAGTATATGAAAGGGTAGGGATTTCACGAAGAATAGGAAAGGGAAGCGAAGCCACGCCGTTGAAGAATAAAAAAGGTAGGGTAAACTGCCATTTAAGTATTAAAAAAATGGCCTTTCAAAATATATCAAACAGACGCACGTAAAGGCTCTGAAAAGGGTACCATTTTCATTGAAAAGTATATGAAAGGGGTACCATTTTCAATGAAAGGTATATGAAAGGGGTACCTTTTCTGTCAAAATCGGTATATGAAAGGGTAAGGGTTTGGACCTCGGGGCGGAGCATCCCCGTACAAAACTTTGTTGAGTACCCCTCCCCCTTCTGACAATGGAGATACTGCCTAGCTCCGAGAAACACATTACACTTACACGCGGAATAAACTCTGAGGAGCTATTAAAAAACAATTGAAAGATCCCACTATTCCAATATATGACTATCGCATAAGACTTGGATCTTAATAGAATATTTTACGAAATTTTGCTGCGGTCGTGACCCCGGGGGTCGTTAAGAAGACACTGTCAACACTATATTTTGAGGTTTAAAGCAGACCCATTTAATCTCTAATAGTTACTAAACACATGATACCGGAAATAGAAAACTCTCGACTTTCGAATAAAAAAAGACAGAACTACTATATATTCGCAAATAACCCATTCATGTATAACATTAACTTATGCAGCCATTTCTTTTTCAACTCTCCACAAAAGAAAAATCAATGTCCGCTTCACTTTCCAAAACATTTCACATCGATATCGATAACAACATACAACTGCGTGAAATATTTCCTTTTAACAAGCATTGACAACTAAGCGGAAAACAGATATTTCAGTCCACCCACATCTGACGTCTAAGTTATCAAAAGTTTCTTTGCTTTTGTTGATCCGATGGATTATGAATGTTCTGCGAACCTTGTTATCTTTGTGGAATGTCCGGTTTCCGGAAGATTATAAAGAACAGGAAAGAGCGAATCTCAAAACTGTCTTAAAAACGAAATTAACGTTGGAAAAATACATATTTGCTTAATTCTTTCTTTGAGGAATAGAGGAATTCTAAGGATATGCACTTTTTTGTCTTGACTTCCTGACTGAATTTAAGTCTTAAAATAGCAATGAATATGCATGAACGGACTCTGATCGATCAATGACAGACATTGTAGCGACCATAGGTCATGGATCAGTTCTTTTCTTCTTTAAAATCTCCGTAAAATTCTTAGATGTTTATATCTTATATATAAAGATCTACAAACGCGGATAAGCGTAAACATTTATCCGATGCGTTGTGGCACACATCAAAGATTTAAATTAGATGATCCCACAGGCAGACCAATCGTGATATCCAGTGCACAGTAAAGAAATATACTAGGTAATAATACGATTTGTCACGGAATTGATAAGCGATAGAAAAATCGAAAATATTACACACTTAAGTCTTCTCACTTTTACTTTATTGTCTCTTGATGTATCCTGACCGGTTTAAATGCATTTTTACAACTTTTGTCACTCGCCCCACTATCCACTATAAAAGAAGGGAAGGCTGGAGACCTCTGAGCGAACCCTCGCCACGCGAAAGCCAGGTTAAATGTCTACCCGTGCGATTCGTGCTAGCTTCCAAATTCCCTTTCACGGGCTCTAAAAGGGCTCCGTTTTGGAGCGATTCTGGCCATCTTCGCTTCGCCATTGTCCGCGATCCAAACGGCTGTACCACGAAATTCGAATACTAAAGCTTAGCGACCGACATTCACCCGAGGGGAGGGTCGTTACTTTTGCCCTCGCGCAAATTGACACCGTCGGGGGAGCCGGCGGTGCGTGTAATTCGAACGGAAACCACACGCGTGACCTGTCACTTATTTGTCTTTATTTGATAAAGTGCAAGTTTTCATCAAGATCAAAAGAAAAGTCTCTTTTTAAAATAAAAATGCTCGAAGGAAAATTATTAAGCTTGTTAAAACCAATTTGCGCCAAAAAATAAAAAATCAAAGGTCACGGATATGTATGTGTATACCGGGAGTCTAGGGTGTACTCTAACTGCACGTCCGATCCAAGAGAGAGGAAGATAGGGGTCTTGGGAACGAGGTTGGTAGACGTTTCAATAACAAATTGATCATTAAAACAGACCGTTGGCCGTCGGGTGTTGATATGAACGATATGGTCAATAATGTTTAATTTTTATTGGTAAATTGCACAACCTTCTAAAGTCGCTGTCGTAATTTGTCGTATTTTTGAAGCGGAATCGAGCCGCTTCTCGCTGTTCAGAACGTCTCATGTCGGCAATTTTCGGGCCACGCCGCTTGTCGTTTTTACCAAGGCTTCTTTAAGCCGAGATGTTTTGAAAACAGCTTCGGCTATAAAAGGAAACGAAATCTAATTACCAGCTCTATTCCTACAAGAGACACCATTCTGCCCGAAGGTACACAATTTTTTAGTTGACGGAAAAAGCGACAAGTAAAATATTTTCATTTGCCTTTTTTACAATAGTCTACCTTAGTGAAGTATTTAGATAAAACATTCCTTTTTTACTGAAGTCTTTTTACTGAACTTATTCATATGCACAAAGTTCTTGTTTTGTCTCATACATCCACATATACACTGCACATATAAATTGGCTGTTTAAAAACATTGCTAGTAAATCAATTTTAATCCCAAATGAAAATCGTTGCAATATGTTTTAGTTTTGTTTAAATATCAATAAATAAAGATAGTAAATATTTTTTAACCTTCGTACATCTTTCCCAAATTTCGATCGATAAGAAAATCGCCATTGTAATGCCATACAAGTCATTGCTACTAAAATACTGTGACTGATACAAAACATAGAAAAATTAACTAAGTAAGATAGATTGAATCTAAGTAGTTTTGCCACCCCCATCCCTCCTCATAATTTTCTCCCGTAGCAACCAAATTGGCCTCGGCTCATTCGCTAAATATAATCAAGTTGAAGTTTCCCCTCAACTGTAAAATGAAGACTATTTTGAATAAATACGGTAAATTAACATGAAAATTATTTACATTCATACTCGTGATTATTTTGTTGCTCATGACTTTTATTGATTTGGTGGCTCCTAAAAGAGCCTTTAAGTCCTCTATGACTGCAATGTCTAACTCTACGATTAGACCTACAGGTATTTTCAATCTTTCAACTTCAATAAACCATTTAGCAGCTTTATACATATTACCTATCACGTCTTTACTACATTTACCTATCAAAGGCACCCAACTTTTCCAATTCTTGTTGTTGTTGTTGTTGTTTTTTATTAACCTTACATTCTCTCGCATTAACGAGATGGCTTTAAGAGCCCTTTGATCACATTTTGGGGATGATTTGAGACCAGAACGACGATTTTGAGATCTGGTGTGCGGAAAAATGAGATTTTGCTAAAACTTGCTCCCCACGGCCCCAAACGTGCATTTTGTGCACTTTTGATAGAAATGCACTGTTTTCGCTTTTTGGCGTTGATTTGAGGCCAGTACGACGATTTTGAGATCTGGTGTGGTCAAAAGTGAGCTTTTGCCAAAACGTGCTCCACAAGGCCCAAAACGTACTTTTTGTGAATTTTTTATAGAAATGCACTGTTTTTTGCTTTTTGGCGATGATTTGAGGCCAGTACGACAATTTTGAGATCTGGTGTGCTGAAAAGTGAGATTTTACCGAAACTTGCTCCCCACGGCCCCAAACGTGCGTTTTGTGCACTTTTCATAGAAATGCACTGTTTTCACATTTTGGGGATGATTTGAGACCAGTACGACGATTTTGAGATCTGGTGTGCTCAAAAGTGAGATTCTTCCAAAACATGCTCCACACGGTCCAAAACGTACTTTTTGTCCATTTTTCATAGAAATGCACTGTTTTCGCTTTTTCGCGTTGATTTGAGGCCAGTACGACGATTTTGAGATCTGGTGTGCTCAAAAGGGAGATTTTGCCGAAACTTGCTCCCCACGGCCACAAACGTGCATTTTGTGCATTTTTCATAGAAATGCACTGTTTTCGTTTTTTGGCGATGATTTGAGGCCAGTAAGACGATTTTGAGATCTGGTGTGGTCAAAAGTGAGATTTGGCCAAAACGTGTTGCGCACGGCGCTTAACTTCACTTAACTTCACTTCGCTTAACTTTTCACAGAAATGCACTGTTTTCGTTTTTTGGCAATGGTTTGAGGTCAGTAAGACGAATTTGAGATTTGTTGTTCTCAAAAGTGAGATTTTGCCAAACCTTGCTCCGCAGGGCCACAAAGGTACGCTTTGTGCATTTTTCATAGAAATGCACTATTTTCGCTTTTTGACGATGATTTGAGGCCAGTACAACGATTTTGAGATGTGATGTGCCCAAAAGTGGGATTTTGCTAAAACGTGCTCCGTACGGCCTAAAACGTGCCTTTTGTGCACTTTTTAATTTTTAACCATTAATTTAGAGGACCTGCACCGAAGGGTTGACCTTTTTAGAGGAGGTCAGGTAAAATACCATTTAACATTTTGGGAATCATTGACTAATGACCCAGTTATTTTGGATGCCAAAAAGCATCATCATATAGGGTTTGAGGGTGACTACCCGACACAGAAGGTCAGGCCTAACAAAATTTATTTCTCACCAGCTGAAATCACTATTACTGATGCAGAAATTGCTAAGTTTGTGAATAAAGAAATTTTTACACTGGCCGACTATACACCTGATGGGTTTATTTCAAATATTTTCATTCGCCCAAAAAAGGATGGTACTTACAGGATGATCCTTAATTTGAAGCCACTTAATGAATTTGTCGATTACCACCACTTTAAAATGGACACATTCCATACCGTCCTCAAACTTATCCGACCTGGATGCTTTATGGCATCTGTAGATCTCAAAGATGCCTACTACTCCATTCCCATAGCAAAGGAGGACAGGAAATTCCTCATGTTTGAATGGAAAGGGAAATACTACCAATTTACATGTCTACCTAATGGCTTGACATCTGCCCCAAGGATTTTCACCAAAATCCTCAAGCCAGTTTATGCCCGTTTACGTTCTATCTGGCATACATGTATGGGGCATATTGACGACTCCTTACTCATTGGTCAAAGTTTTAACTCTTGCCAAACAAATGTAGTGGATACTGTTTATCTTTTTACCAACCTTGGCTTCACTATCCACCCTGTGAAGTCTGTGCTTCAACCCCAGCAAAAAATAGATTTTCTGGGTTTTGTACTGGATAGTCTGACCATGACAGTAACCCTCACGGAGGCTAAAGCCACGAAGGTCAGATCTGCTTGTGAAAGTTTGCTCCTTCACAGGACAGTCCCCATCCGTACTGTCGCTCAGGTCGTAGGCTTCCTTGTATCTAGCTTTCCAGCAGTGGAATTTGATGAAATGCGCTATACGCATTTGGAACATGACAAAATTTGTGCACTCCGTGAAAACAAGGGAAACTTTGACTCCACTATGGCCCTGTCTTCCCATTCTCGGACAGAATTGATCTGGTGGGTGAATAATGTCCTTACAGCATCTAAAGCCATCAGCCATGGCAACCCTGACCGTATTCTCACTACTGATGCCTTAACCCTGGGTTGGGGAGCACTCTGTAGAAATATCTCCACTGGGGGCCCTTGGAGTCTTGAGGAACAAAACAACCACATAAACTATCCTGAAATGAAAGCTGTACTATTGGGCTTGAAATCCCTTTGTGGTACTTTCAGTGAGAAACACATACTTGATCAGTCTGATAACACGACTACTGTGGCATACATTAATGCAATGGGGGGTATTAAATCAATGCCATGCAACGATATGGCCACCAGCATATGAGAATGGTGTATAAACCGCAACATCTGGCTCCGTGCCACCCATATCCCTGGGTCTGAAAACATTCAAGTTGACGAGGAATCTAGAGCACTCAGGGTATCTACAGAATGGTCCTTGTCTCAGAGGGTTTTTAATGTTATACAGGAGCGCTGGGGCAAGTTTGACATTGACTTGTTTACCTCGACTCAACTTTAAAGTCCCTAAATATGTCTCATGGAGACCTGACCCTGGGGAACAGTTTATTAATGCTTTTTTCATGGACTGGAAAGATCATTACTTTTATGCCTTTCCCCCTTTCAGCCTCATTGCCAACTGCCTACAGAAGATCGAGAAGTGGCATGAGTTTTGTTCTAAACGGGGCGTTAATTCATACAACTCACCGCTAAATATGGTGCTGGACTTCTTAGTCAGTTTGCATGAACAAGGTTATCATGCACAACTATAATCACTGCAAGAAGTGCTCTATCTGCTGTCATTCGTCCTAATGACAATGTGAACATCGGGAGCCATCCCATCATCTCCCGATTCATGAAAGGCATCTATAAGAACAATCCACCTGTACCACGGTACGGTACTACATGGGATGTAAACCCAGTCCTTTCTTACTTGTCATCATTACCCAAGCCAACTGAATCAAGTTTAAAGTCCTTGACACTAAAACTGACAATGTTAATTGCACTTGTCTCTGCACATAGAGGACAAAGCATCCACCTACAAGACACCCAGTTTATGAAAGAGGGGCCTACATTCTTTGAATTTGAATTTGCTTTGCCAGAACACATAAAACAAAGTAGAACAGGATACAAGCTGCCTTCAGTGCTTTTACAAGCCTACCCTGCAGATCAATCTCTTTGTGTTTTTACTCACATGAAAGAATATCTCCGGAGAACACAACCATTGAGAGGTACTGAAACAAAACAAAAAGTGAGATTTAGCCAAAACCTGCCCCGCACGGCACCAAACGTGGGATTTGTGCACTTTTCATGGAAATGCCACTCTTTTCGCTTGGCGATGATTTGAGGACAGTACGACGATTTCGAGATCTGATGAGCTCAAATGTGAGATTTTGCCAAAACATGCTCAGCACGGCCACAAACGTGCGTTTTGTGCATTTTTCATAGAAATGCACTGTTTTCGTTTTTTGCCGGTGATTTGAGGCCAGTAAGACGATTTTGAGATCTGGTGTGGTCAAAAGTGAGATTTTGCCAAAACGTGTTGCGCACGGCGCTAAACGTGCGTTTTGTTCACTTTTCACAGAAATGCACTGTTTTCGTTTTTTGGCGATGGTTTGAGGCCAGTAAGACGATTTTGAGATTTGGTGTGCTCAAAAGTGAGATTTTGCCAAACCTTGCTCCGCACGGCCACAAAGGTACGTTTTGTGCATTTTTCATAGAAATGCACTATTTTCGCTTTTTGACGATGATTTGAGGCCAGTACAACGATTTTGAGATGTGATGTGCCCAAAAGTGGGGTTTTGCCAAAACGTGCTCCGCACGGCCTAAAATGGCGTTTTGTGCACTTTTTAATTTTTAACCATTAATTCAGAGGACCTGCACCGAAGGGTTGAACTTTTTAGAGGAGGTCAGGTGAAATACCATTTAACATTGTGGGAATCATTGACTAATGACCCAGTTATTTTGGATGCCATAAAGCATCATCATATAGGGTTTGAGGGTGACTACCCGACACAGAAGGTCAGGCCTAACAAAATTTATTTCTCACCAGCTGAAATCACTATTATTGATGCAGAAATTGCTAAGTTTGTGAATAAAGAAATTTTTACACTGGCCGACTATACACCTGATGGGTTTATTTCAAATATTTTCATTCGCCCAAAAAAGGATGGTACTTACAGGATGATCCTTAATTTGAAGCCACTTAATGAATTTGTCGATTACTACCATTTTAAAATGGACACATTCCATACCGTCCTCAAACTTATCCGACCTCATCTCAAAGATGCCTACTACTCCATTCCCATAGCAAAGGAGGACAGGAAATTCCTCATGTTTGGATGGAAAGGGAAATACTTCCAATTTACGTGTCTACCTAATGGCTTGACATCTGCCCCAAGGATTTTCACTAAAATCCTCAAGCCAGTTTATGCCCGTTTACGTTCTATTGGGCATACATGTATGGGGCATATTGACGACTCCTTACTCATTGGTCAGAGTTTTAACTCTTGCCAAGCAAATGTAGTGGATACTGTTTATCTTTTTACCAACCTTGGCTTCACTATCCACCCTGTGAAGTCTGTGCTTCAACCCCAGCAAAAAATAGATTTTCTGGGTTTTGTACTGGATAGTCTGACCATGACAGTAACCCTCACGGAGGCTAAAGCCACGAAGGTCAGATCTGCTTGTGAAAGTTTGCTCCTTCACAGGACAGTCCCCATCCGTGCTGTCGCTCAGGTCGTAGGCTTCCTTGTATCTAGCTTTCCAGCAGTGGAATTTGATGAAATGCACTATACGCATTTGGAACATGACAAAATTTGTGCACTCCGTGAAAACAAGGGAAACTTTGACTCCACTATGGCCCTGTCTTCCCATTCTCGGACAGAATTGATCTGGTGGGTGAATAATGTCCTTACAGCATCTAAAGCCATCAGCCATGGCAACCCTGACCGTATTCTCACTACTGATGCCTTAACCCTGGGTTGGGGAGCACTCTGTGGAAATATCTCCACTGGGGGCCCTTGGAGTCTTGAGGAACAAAACAACCACATAAACTATCTTGAAATGAAAGCTGCACTATTGGGCTTGAAATCCCTTTGTGGTACTTTCAGTGAGAAGCACATACTTGATCAGTCTGATAACACGACTACTGTGGCATACATTAATGCAATGGGGGGTATTAAATCAATGCCATGCAACGATATGGCCACCAGCATATGAGAATGGTGTATAAACCGCAACATCTGGCTCAGTGCCACCCATATCCCTGGGTCTGAAAACATTCAAGCTGACGAGGAATCTAGAGCACTCAGGGTATCTACAGAATGGTCCTTGTCTCAGAGGGTTTTTAATGTTATACAGGAGCGCTGGGGCAAGTTTGACATTGACTTGTTTACCTCTAGACTCAACTTTAAAGTCCCTTAATATGTCTCATGCAGACCTGACCCTGGGGAACAGTTTATTAATGCTTTTTTCATGGACTGGAAAGATCATTACTTTTATGCCTTTCCCCCTTTCAGCCTCATTGCCAACTGCCTACAGAAGATCGAACAAGACCAATCCTCAGGTCTCCTAATTGTTCCGCTCTGGACAACACAACCATGGTTCACGCTTCTACTTAACCTCCTAACGGATCACCCTCTATTACTTCCCCAGTCGGACACTCTTCTAGTCCAACCCCACTGCAATGCAGTTCACCCTCTCAGCCAACGGTTGCAATTGATGGCTTGCAAAGTATCAGGGAATCTTTCAACCAGAGAGCTATTTCGAGCAAAGCTACCAATATCATCTTGCAGTCCTGGTCAACTGGTACCCAGAAACAATACACCCCTTATATCAAGAAGTGGCATGAGTTTTGTTCTAAACGGGGCGTTAATTCATACAACCCACCTCTAAATATGGTGCTGGACTTCTTAGTCAGTTTGCATGAACAAGGTTATCATGCACAACTATAATCACTGCAAGAAGTGCTCTATCTGCTGTCATTCGTCCTAATGACAATGTGAACATCGGGAGCCATCCCATCATCTCCCGATTCATGAAAGGCATCTATAAGAACAATCCACCTGTACCACGGTACCGTACTACATGGGATGCAAACCCAGTCCTTTCTTACTTGTCATCATTACCCAAGCCAACTGAATCAAGTTTAAAGTCCTTGACACTAAAACTGACAATGTTAATTGCACTTGTCTCTGCACATAGAGGACAAAGCATCCACCTACTAGACACCCAGTTTATGAAAGAGGGGCCTACATTCTTTGAATTTGAATTTGCTTTGCCAGAGCACATAAAACAAAGTAGACCAGGATACAAGCTGCCTTCAGTGCTTTTACAAGCCTACCCTGCAGATCAATCTCTTTGTGTTTTTACTCACATGAAAGAATATCTCCGGAGAACACAACCATTGAGAGGTACTGAAACAAAACAAAAAGTGAGATTTAGCCAAAACCTGCCCCGCACGGCACCAAACGTGGGATTTGTGCACTTTTCATGGAAATGCCACTCTTTTCGCTTGGCGATGATTTGAGGACAGTACGACGATTTCGAGATCTGATGAGCTCAAATGTGAGATTTTGTCAAAACATGCTCAGCACGGCCACAAACGTGCGTTTTGTGCATTTTTCATAGAAATGTACTGTTTTCGTTTTTTGGCGATGATTTGAGGCCAGTAAGACGATTTTGAGATCTGGTGTGGCCAAAAGTGAGATTTTGCCAAAACGTGTTGCGCACGGCGCTAAACGTGCGTTTTGTTCACTTTTCACAGAAATGCACTGTTTTCGTTTTTTGGCGATGGTTTGAGGCCAGTAAAACGATTTTGAGATTTGGTGTGCTCAAAAGTGAGATTTTGCCAAACCTTGCTCCGCACGGCCACAAAGGTACGTTTTGTGCATTTTTCATAGAAATGCACTATTTTCGCTTTTTGACGATGATTTGAGGCCAGTACAACGATTTTGAGATGTGATGTGCCCAAAAGTGGGATTTTGCCAAAACGTGCTCCGCACGGCCTAAAACGTGCCTTTTGTGCACTTTTTAATTTTTAACCATTAATTTAGAGGACCTGCACCGAAGGGTTGAACTTTTTAGAGGAGGTCAGGTGAAATACCATTTAACATTTTGGGAATCATTGACTAATGACCCAGTTATTTTGGATGCCATAAAGCATCATCATATAGGGTTTGAGGGTGACTACCCGACACAGAAGGTCAGGCCTAACAAAATTTATTTCTCACCAGCTGAAATCACTATTATTGATGCAGAAATTGCTAAGTTTGTGAATAAAGAAATTTTTACACTGGCCGAGTATACACCTGATGGGTTTATTTCAAATATTTTCATTCGCCCAAAAAAGGATGGTACTTACAGGATGATCCTTAATTTGAAGCCACTTAATGAATTTGTCGATTACCACCATTTTAAAATGGACACATTCCATACCGTCCTCAAACTTATCCGACCTCATCTCAAAGATGCCTACTACTCCATTCCCATAGCAAAGGAGGACAGGAAATTCCTCATGTTTGAATGGAAAGGGAAATACTACCAATTTACATGTCTACCTAATGGCTTGACATCTGCCCCAAGGATTTTCACTAAAATCCTCAAGCCAGTTTATGCCCGTTTACGTTCTATTGGGCATACATGTATGGGGCATATTGACGACTCCTTACTCATTGGTCAGAGTTTTAACTCTTGCCAAGCAAATGTAGTGGATACTGTTTATCTTTTTACCAACCTTGGCTTCACTATCCACCCTGTGAAGTCTGTGCTTCAACCCCAGCAAAAAATAGATTTTCTGGGTTTTCTACTGGATAGTCTGACCATGATAGTAACCCTCACGGAGGCTAAAGCCACGAAGTTAAGATCTGCTTGTGAAAGTTTGCTCCTTCACAGGACAGTCCCCATCCGTACTGTCGCTCAGGTCGTAGGCTTCCTTGTATCTAGCTTTCCAGCAGTGGAATTTGATGAAATGCACTATACGCATTTGGAACATGACAAAATATGTGCACTCCGTGAAAACAAGGGAAACTTTGACTCCACTATGGCCCTGTCTTCCCATTCTCGGACAGAATTGATCTGGTGGGTGAATAATGTCCTTACAGCATCTAAAGCCATCAGCCATGGCAACCCTGACCGTATTCTCACTACTGATGCCTTAACCCTGGGTTGGGGAGCACTCTGTAGAAATATCTCCACTGGGGGCCCTTGGAGTCTTGAGGAACAAAACAACCACATAAACTTTCTTGAAATGAAAGCTGTACTATTGGGCTTGAAATCCCTTTGTGGTACTTTCAATGAGAAACACATACTTGATCAGTCTGATAACACGACTACTGTGGCATACATTAATGCAAAGGGGGGTATTAAATCAATGCCATGCAACGATATGGCCACCAGCATATGAGAATGGTGTATAAACCGCAACATCTGGCTCAGTGCCACCCATATCCCTGGGTCTGAAAACATTCAAGCTGACGAGGAATCTAGAGCACTCAGGGTATCTACAGAATGGTCCTTGTCTCAGAGGGTTTTTAATGTTATACAGGAGCGCTGGGGCAAGTTTGACATTGACTTGTTTACCTCTAGACTCAACTTTAAAGTCCCTAAATATGTCTCATGGAGACCTGACCCTGGGGAACAGTTTATTAATGCTTTTTTCATGGACTGGAAAGATCATTACTTTTATGCCTTTCCCCCCTTTCAGCCTCATTGCCAACTGCCTACAGAAGATCGAACAAGACAAATCCTCAGGTCTCCTAATTGTTCCGCTCTGAACAACACAACCATGGTTCACGCTTCTACTTAACCTCCTAACGGATCACCCTCTATTACTTCCCCAGTCGGACACTCTTCTAGTCCAACCCCACTGCAATGCAGTCCACCCTCTCAGCCAACGGTTGCAATTGATGGCTTGCAAAGTATCAGGGAATCTTTCAACCAGAGAGCTATTTCGAGCAAAGCTACCAATATCATCTTGCAGTCCTGGTCAACTGGTACCCAGAAACAATACACCCCTTATATCAAGAAGTGGCATGAGTTTTGTTCTAAACGGGGCGTTAATTCATACAACCCACCTCTAAATATGGTGCTGGACTTCTTAGTCAGTTTGCATGAACAAGGTTATCATGCACAACTATAATCACTGCAAGAAGTGCTCTATCTGCTGTCATTCGTCCTAATGACAATGTGAACATCGGGAGCCATCCCATCATCTCCCGATTCATGAAAGGCATCTATAAGAACAATCCACCTGTACCACGGTACCGTACTACATGGGATGTAAACCCAGTCCTTTCTTACTTGACATCATTACCCAAGCCAACTGAATCAAGTTTAAAGTCCTTGACACTAAAACTGACAATGTTAATTGCACTTGTCTCTGCACATAGAGGACAAAGCATCCACCTACTAGACACCCAGTTTATGAAAGAGGGGCCTACATTCTTTGAATTTGAATTTGCTTTGCCAGAGCACATAAAACAAAGTAGACCAGGATACAAGCTGCCTTCAGTGCTTTTATAAGCCTACCCGGCAGATCAATCTCTTTGTGTTTTTACTCACATGAAAGAATATCTCTGGAGAACACAACCATTGAGAGGTAATGAAACAAAACAAAAAGTGAGATTTAGCCAAAACCTGCCCCGCACGGCACCAAACGTGGGATTTGTGCACTTTTCATGCAAATGCCACTCTTTTCGCTTGGCGATGATTTGAGGACAGTACGACGATTTCGAGATCTGATGAGCTCAAATGTGAGATTTTGCCAAAACATGCTCAGCACGGCCACAAACGTGCGTTTTGTGCATTTTTCATAGAAATGCACTGTTTTCGCTTTTTGGCGATGGTTTGAGGCCAGTAAGACGATTTTGAGATTTGGTGTGCTCAAAAGTGAGATTTTGCCAAACCTTGCTCCGCACGGCCACAAAGGTACGTTTTGTGCATTTTTCATAGAAATGCACTATTTTCGCTTTTTGACGATGATTTGAGGCCAGTACGACGATTTTGAGATCTGGTGTGCTAAAAAGTGAGATTTTGCCAAAACGTGCCCCACACGGCCCAAAACGTACTTTTTGTGCATTTTTCATAGAAATGCACTGTTTTCGCTTTTTGGCGACGATTTCAGGCCAGTACGACGATTTTGAGATTTGGTGTGCTGAAAAGTGAGATTTTGCCAAAACGTGCTCCACACAGCCCAAAACGTACGTTTTGTGCATTTTTCATAGAAATGGCACCGTTTTCAATTTTTGGCGATGATTTGAGGCCAATAGGACGATTTTCAGATCTGGTGTGCTCTAAAGTTAAATTTGGTTAAAACTTGCTCCGCACGGCCCCAAATGTACGTTTTGTGCTCTTTTGTTAGAAATGCCACTGTTTTCGCTTTTCATCGATGATTTGAGGCCAGTACGACGATTTTGAGATCTGGTGTTCCGAAAAGTGAGCTTCTGCCAAAATTTACTCCGCACGCAGTTTTCATAGAAATCGCAATGTTTGCCCGATTTGGCGTTGATTTGAGACCAGTACGACGATATTCAGATCTGGTGTGCGCAAAAGTGAGATTTTAAAATAAACAACTTCGTTGGATTAAAAGATCCTATAGTTCAAAACAAAAGTAGTAGTTTGAAGATAAAGCGCAGGATTGAAAGGATTGAAGTGGATTACATTTTATCTTGAAATCAAAGTTGCCTTTGTTTGCTGGAGAGGCCAGTGTCAATCGTGACATTTATATGAAACCAAAATACGTGCGTTATAACCGCTCAGTCTATTTTGAGCTGCTTTACTTCGTTGCATTTGCTTAGTTAATATTTGTATAATGGGAAAATAAATTGTTTGATTGTCATAACATATGAGACATTTGTTGGCTACTAGGAGAAAAATTACCTAGCCTATTCGTCAATAAATCGGGCACTTTCGATTTTAGCCGTCGCACTACATGAATACTCTTCGTAAATGCATAGCAATGACACTGTCCCGCCGAAATGGAAAAATGTCGCTTAACGTATTTACACGTTATATCGCAAAATGGAACAAAATATACACCTTAGTTGGATAAAACGATCCTATAGTACAAATCAAAAGTAGTAGTTTGGAGATAAAGCGCAGGATTGCAAGGATTGAAGTGGATTACAGTTTAGCTTGATATCAAAGTTGCTTTTGTTTGCTGGTAGTGTCAATCGTGACATTAATCGGAAACCCAAATGCGTGCGTTATAACGGCTCAGTCTATTTTGAGTTGCTTTACTTCGTTGAAGTTGCTTAGAATAATGTTTGTATGGTGGAAAAATTAATTATTTCTTCGTTA
Source organism: Cladopsammia gracilis (assembly GCA_022457155.1). Taxonomy (NCBI): domain Eukaryota; kingdom Metazoa; phylum Cnidaria; class Anthozoa; order Scleractinia; family Dendrophylliidae; genus Cladopsammia; species Cladopsammia gracilis. Next base: position 34,500 of record JAJGOT010000957.1, read on the forward strand.
TAACTCATGAGACATTCTGTTGCCTCCTAGGAGAAAAATTACGGAACCTGTTCATCAATATTTCTGCACTTTCGGTTTTGGCCGTCGCACTTCATGAATACTCTTCGTAAATGCATACTGATGACACTGTCCCGCCGAAATGGCAAAGTCTCGCTTGGCTTATTTCCACGTTATATCGCCAAATGGCACAAAATATACAACTTAGTGGGATCTAAAGATCCTATAGTACAAAAGAAAAGTAGTAGTTTGGAGATAAAGCGAAGGATTGCAGGGATTGAAGTGGATTACAGTTTTCCTTGAAATCAAATTTGCCTTTGTTTGCTGGAGAGGCAGTATCAATCGTGATATTTATCGGAAACCAAAATGCGTGCGTTATAACGGCTCAATCTATTTTGAACTGCTTTACATCCTTGCATTTTCTTAGTTAATGTTTGTAATATGGAAAAATAAATTGTTTCTTTCTCATATCTTATGAGACATTTTGTTGCGTACCAGGAGAAAAATTACGGAGCCTGTTCGTCAATATTTCGGGCACTTACGATTTTGGCCGTCGCACTTTCTGAATACTCTACGTAAATGCGTACCGATGACACTGTCCTACGGAAATGGCAAAATCTCGCTTAGCTTATTTCCACGTTATATCGCCAAAAGGCACAAAATATACAACTTGGTTGGATAAAAAGATCCTATAGTACAAAACAAAAGTAGTAGTTTGTAGATAAAGCGCAGGATTGCAGGGATTGAAGTGGATTACAGTTTAGCTTGAAATCAAATTTGCCTTTGTTTGCTGGAGAGGCAGTGTCAATCGCGACATGCGTGCGTTATAACGGCTCAATCTTTTTTGGGTTGCTTTACTTCGTTAAATGTGCTTAGAATAATGTTTGTAAGGTGGAAAAATTAATTGTTTGTTCGTTATAACTCGGAGACATTTTGTTGCCTCCTAGGAGAAAAATTGCGGAGCCTGTTCGTCAATATTTCGGGCATTTTCGGTTTTAGCCGTCGCACTTCGTGAATACTCTTCGTAAATGCAAACTGATGACACTGTCCCGCCGAAATGGCAAAATCTCGCTTAGCTTATTTCCACGTTATATTGCCAAATGGCACAAAATATACAACTTAGTTGGATAAAAAGATCCTATAGTACAAAACAAAAGTAGTAGTTTGGAGATAAAGCGCAGGATTGCAGGGATTGAAGTCGATTACAGTTTAGCTTGAAATCGAATTTGCCTTGGTTTGCTAGAGAAGCAGTACCAATCGTGACATTAATCGGAAACCAACATGCGTGCGTTATAACGGCTCAATCTATTTAGAGCTGCTTTACATCGTTACATTTTTTTAGTAAATGTTTGAATAATAGAAAAATATTGTTTCTTTGTCATAACTGATGAGACAATTTGTTGCCTCCTAGGAGAAAAATTACGAAGCGTGTTCGTCAATATTTCGGGCATTTTCGGTTTTAGCCGTCGCACTTCGTGAATACTCTTCGTAAATGCATACTGATGACACTGTCCCGCGGAAATGGCAGTCTCGCGTTGCTTATTTCCACGTTATATCGCCAAATGGCACAAAATATACAACTTAGTTGGATAAAAAGATGCTATAGTACAAAACAAAAGTAGTAGTTTGGAGATAAAGCGCAGGATTGCAGGGATTGAAGTGGATTACAGTTTAGCTTGAAATCAAATTTGCCTTTGTTTGCTGGAGAGGCAGTGTCAATCGTGATCTTTATCGGAAACCAAAATGCTTGCGTTATAACGGCTTAAACTATTTTGAACTGCTTTAAGTCGTTGAATTTGCTTAGTCAATGTTTGTAACATGGACAAATAGATTGATTGTTTGTCATAACTCATGAGACATTTTGTTGCCTCCAAGGAGAAAAATTACGAAACCTGTTCGTCAATATTTCGGGCATTTTCGGTTTTAGCCGTCGCACTTCGTGAATACTCTTCGTAAATGCATACTGATGACACTGTCCGCGGAAATGGCAGTCTCGCGTTGCTTATTTCCACGTTATATCGCCAAATGGCACAAAATATACAACTTAGTTGGATAAAAAGATGCTATAGTACAAAACAAAAGTAGTAGTTTGGAGATAAAGAGCAGGATTGCAGGGATTGAAGTGGATTACAGTTTAGCTTGAAATCGAATTTGCGTTTGTTTGCTAGAGAAGCAGTGCCAATCGTGACATTAATCGGAAACCAACATGCGTGCGTTATAACGGCTCAATCTATTTTGAGCTGCTTTACATCGTTAAATTTTTTTAGTAAATGTTTGAATAATAGAAAAATATTGTTTCTTTGTCATAACTGATGAGACATTTTGTTGCCTCCTTTGAGAAAAATTACGAAGCCTGTTCGTCAATATTTCGGTCATTTCCTGTTTTAGCCGTCGCACTTCGTGAATACTCTTCGTAAATGCATACTGATGACACTGTCCCGCGGAAATGGCAAAGTCTCGCGTTGCTTATTTCCACGTTATATCGCCAAATGGCACAAAATATACAACTTAGTTGGATAAAAAGATGCTATAGTACAAAAGAAAAGTAGTAGTTTGGAGATAAAGCGCAGGATTGCAGGGATTGAAGTGGATTACAGTTTAGCTTGAAATCAAATTTGCTTTTGTTTGCTAGAGAGGCAGTGTCAATCGTGACATTTTTCGGAAACCAAAATGCGTGCGTTATAACGGCTCAATCTATTTTGAGCTGCTTTACATCCTTGCATTTTCTTAGTTAATGTTTGTAATAGGTAAAAATAAATTGTTTGCTTGTGATAACTTATGAGTCATTTGTTGAACCTTACGAGAAAAATTGCGAAGCCTCTTCGCCAATTTTTCGGGAATTTTCGGTTTTAGCCGTCGCACTTCGTGAATACTCTTTGTAAATGCATAGTAATGACACTGTCCCGCCGAAATGGCAAAATGTCGCTAAACTTATTTCCATGTTATATCGCCAAATGGCACAAAATATACAACTTAGTTGGATAAAAATATCCTATTGTACAAAATAAAAGTAGTGGTTTGGAGACAAAGCGCAGGATTGCAAGGATTGAAGTGGATTAGATTTAGGTTGATATAAAAGTTGAATTTGTTTGCTGGATAGGCAGGGTCAATCGTTACATTTGACATTTTGCTGCCTCCTAGGAAAACAATAACCAAGCCCATTCGTCAATATTTCGGGCACTTTCGGTTTTAGCTGTCGCACTTCGTGAATACTCTTCGTAAATGCATACTGATGACATTGTCCCGCGGAAATGGAAAAATCTCGTTTAGCTTATTTCCACATTATATCGCTAAATGGCACAAAATATACAACTTGGTTGGATAAAAAGATCCTATAGTATAAAACAAAAGTAGTAGTTTGGAGATAAAGCGCAGGATTGCAGGGATTGAAGTGGATTAAGATTTAGCTTGATATAAAAGTTGAATTTGTTTGCAGGAGAGGCAGTGTCAATCGTGACATTTATCTGAAACCAAAATGCGTGCGTTATAACGGCTCAGTCTATTTTGAGCTGCTTTACTTCTTTCCATTTGCTTACTCGATGTTTCTAAGATAGAAAACTAAATTGTTTGTTTGTCATAACTTATGAGACATTTGTTGGCTCCTAGGACAAAAAATTACGGAGCCTCTTTGTCAATATTTCGGGCATTATCGGTTTTAGCCGTCGCACTTCGTGAACACTTTTCGTAAATGCATAGTACTGAAACTGTCCCGCCGAAATGGCAAAATGTCGCTTAACTTATTTCCACGTTATATCAACAAATGGCCCCCAAACGTGCGTTTTGTGCACTTTTCATAGAAATCGCACAATATCTGTCTCCATTTAGAATTTAGGTTTCAAAATATGATGCCATCCAAGAGTCAGGATTGCCATTTTAGAATTTTTCTTAAAGAAAACAATTATAAAAAATGGACAATTTATGCAAATCATCTGAAACTTGGCACTGAACATCCTAATAATCTGTAGATGTAGCACATCAAAGAACAAGTCCATATCTTTCTCCATTCAGCATTTAATTTTCAAAAATGTTTCTTCTTAGCCATTTTCAATGATGTCATAATGACGTCACAATGAGACATCGACACTGTCAATCTACTAACCTTATGACTTTGTACTATCTGCTAAATTTGAAGTCTAAAGCGCTAATACTTTAGGAGTTATGATGGGGTACGTTTTAAGACATATCAGTGTCCGTACATGAAGCTGGTCATCACAGCAGGGACAAGCCATGGAGCGGTGAGTACACGCTCTTTTGTGCTCCGCATTTGTACTCTATTTAGACCTTTTTAAGACTATGCACGACCAAACCAACTATCAGAACTATGACATAAGGTCCTAGTGCTACTCTAGAAAGCTTTTTTCCCAACCAAAAGTGTTTGCTTTTGCATAGTCAGCAGTTTATCTTTAGATATTTAACCCTCCCCTCAAGAAATCACTTTATGGCTTTTAGAGACAAAGGACGAGAGTTTATTTATACTTTTATGATAGATGTAGTTGATACACCAGGAAAGGAACACTTTGGTGTAAGTTTTGCGTGAATTCATCATTGTGCTTAGGAGTAATTAATAACTGAATAATTAATTAGCTGCAAAAATCAACCGTTAATAACATCGTCAGATCTTGTGTTTATGGCAGTGTTTATACCAATCGAGTTTGATCCCAAAGTGATCTAACCGTGTTGCTAAAGTCAAGGAAACAGCTTCTAAAACGTGCGAGTTATTAACAATTGAATTTTGTCCAATATGGCGGACCCAAAAGCGTCAAACATGCAAACGAGGCTATACTTTGAACGTTAATATCTCTGAGGGGATTTTATCACACTTCCTCAAATTCGCAGGATATATACAACGTCTTTAATATCATTTGCCAATACACTCGGCGTTATTATCGGCTCAACGGTTTGTTTCTAGCCTTGTTTACAAGTTTTTCAAACATGGAAACGAGGCTACAATTTGATCGTTAATATCTCTTAGGGATTACATCAAACAAATTCAAATTTGCAGGATATATAGCATGACTTTAATACTATCTGCGAATACACTCGGTTTTAATATCGGCTCAACTTTATGCTTCTTGTTCAAAACCTTGAACACATGCGAAAACACCTCAACAGAAGCTAAGATAATATATAATATCATGCTTATAATGGTGACCAAGCAGCGAAGGATGTCTTGAAGGTAAAAAGACAAAGAGTACCGTACAACATGGACAAAGATATTAACTGGAACACGTTTCGCTCCGATTATCACCACTGTGCAGTTCTTTACCAAGCAGCGGATTCTTTAGGCCTTGAAATGCTACAAAGGTGCGCCAAACGGGCCTTGGGGTGCATGTCCTGGATCTCTCAGCGCCACCTACAACGAGAGATTGATGACCAAGCCTCAAGAGCCCTTGACACTGAGACATTATATGGAATGTACAAGTTAACGCTAGACTGTGCGCTAGAAACGTTTCACTTAAACGAAGATCAAACAGGTGGTGATGCAGATAAGGACATTGAGATAGACGAGGAAGAGAAGAAATCCAGGAAAAGAAAAGCCACACCAACAGACAGTGAGAGCGACCACGAACATGTAAAGAAGGCAAAGGAGAAAACAGCAAGTGCCCTTACAACAGACAGTGAGAGGGATTTCCAAGCGCCCGTAAAGAAAACGAAAAAGAAAGCAGCAAGTCCCCTGAAGAGCGACAGCGAGCAGAAGAAAAGACGCCATCATAAGAAGAGGATGTGTAGGATAACAGGCTGCTTCTTTTACGGCTACAACCTTCAACATCTGAGAACGGTGCATAACGTCAAAGAAAACTCTGGTGAGTTAACAAATCTTTTGAAATCGTCGAGGGTATACACTGGCCTGAAATCAGAAATCGACCTGTATGTAAACGAGGGTCACGAGGAGAGTTCCGACAAGTCAGAGGAAAGCGACGACAACTCAGAGGAAAACGAGGGGACAGACGAGCATCGCCCTCTGTCTTCTCACAGTAGAAGCACGGCAGGAAAAAAACAGAAAATGCCAGAAACAGCAGAAACATGGCAAAAGATAATGAAAGTTCTGCCGACACAGGTTCTGAATACCAAGAACAGTCTGATGAAGAATCAGAATCTTCAGAATCTGACAAAAAAAACGCATTCCTCAAAAACATCACCACGACCAAGTAAACTGGAACAGTATTACCGAAGTAGTGATTCGAGTGCTGATGACTTCGTTCCTACGCAGAGTCTTGCAGAAGATGAAAATGTTATACCGCCTTCACCAAAGAGTGCTGTGAATAGTCAGCGAGTCCAAGCAGCTGAAAGTGTCAGTGAACCCTCGTGTACAAGCAGTTGAAAGTGTTAGTGAACATGATGTCTCGGGAAAAAACAGTTGTGAAGAGAATCCCAGGAGGAATTCGATGACGCTGATATCCTTGAGCCGTTAGAGGACGACGATGAAGCTTACGATGAAAAGGACGAGATGAACGACGACGTTCATTTGGAATCATCGCCCAATCGGGAAAACAGTGCGATTTCTATATAAAGTGTAGAAAACGCACGTTTGGGGGGCCGTGCAGAGCACGATTTTGCAAAATCTCACTTTTGAGCACAACAGATCTCAAAATCGTCTAATATTGTTGTGCTGACTTTGATACTGGACTCTTTTCCCAATTAAATAAATATATTTTCATGCCATGCTAGCGTGAAATTGGTGTATTGAGGCCAGTAAGACGATTTTGAGATGTGGTGTGCTCAAAAGTGAGATTTTGCCAAAACTTGCTCTGCACGGCTCCAAACGTGCGTTTCATATACTTTTCATAGAAATCGCACTGTTTTCCAGATTTTGAGATCTGGTATGCGGAAAAGTGAGATTTTGCCAAAACGTGCTCCACACGGCCCAAAACGTACGTTTTGTGCATTTTCCATAGAAATGCACTTTTTTCGCTTTTTGGCGATGATTTGAGTCCAGTACGACGATTTTGAGATCTGGTGTGGTCAAAAGTGAGAGTTTGCCAAAACGTGCTCCACACGGCCAAAAACGTACTTTTTGTGCATTTTTCATAGAAATGCACTGTTTTCGCTTTCTGGCGATGATTTGTGGCCAGTACGACAATTTTGAGATCTGGTGTGCTCAAAAGTGAGATTTTGCCAAAACGTGCTCCACACGGCCCAAAACGTACTTTTTGTCCATTGTTCATAGAAATGCACTTTTTTCCCTTTTTGGCGATGATTTGAGGCTAGTACGACGATTTTGAGATCTGGTGTGCTCAAAAGTGAGATTTTGCCAAAACGTGCTCCACACGACCCAAAACGTACTTTTTGTGAATTTTTCATAGAAATGCACTGTTTTCTTTTTTTGGCGATGATTTGAGGCCAGTACGACAATTTTGAGATCTGGTGTGCTGAAAAGTGAGATTTTACCGAAACTTGCTCCCCACGGCCCCAAACATGCGTTTTGTGCACTTTTCATAGAAATGCACTGTTTTCACATTTTGCGGATGATTTGAGACCAGAACGACGATTTTGAGATCTGGTGTGCGGAAAGATGAGATTTTGCTAAAACTTGGCCAGTTACCGAAACTTGCTCCCCACGGACCCAAACGTGCGTTTTGTGCACTTTTCATAGAAATGCACTGTTTATACATTTTGGGGATGATTTGAGACCAGTACGACGATTTTGAGATCTGGTGTGCTCAAAAGTGAGATTTTGCCAAAACGTGCTCCACACGGCCCAAAACGTACGTTTTGTGCATTTTTCATAGAAATGCACTGTTTTCGCTTTCTGGCGTTGATTTGTGGCCAGTACGACAATTTTGAGATCTGGTGTGCTCAAAAGTGAGATTTTGCCAAAACGTGCTCCACACGGCCCAAAACGTACTTTTTGTCCATTTTTCATAGAAATGCACTGTTTTCGCTTTTTGGCGATGATTTCAGGCCAGTACGACGATTTTGAGATCTGGTGTGCTCAAAAGTGAGATTTTGCCAAAACGTGCTCCACACGGCCCAAAACGTACGTTTTGTGCATTTTTCATAGAAATGCACTGTTTTCGCTTTTTGGCGATGATTTCAGGCCAGTACGACGATTTTGAGATCTGGTGTGCTCAAAAGTGAGATTTTGCCAAAACGTGCTCAACACGGCCCAAAACGTACGTTTTGTGCATTTTTCATAGAAATGCACTGTTTTCGCTTTCTGGCGCTGATTTGTGGCCAGTACGACAATTTTGAGATCTGGTGTGCTCAAAAGTGAGATTTTGCTAAAACGTGCTCCACACGGCCCAAAACGTGCATTTTTCCCTTTTTTCATACAAATGCACTGTTTTCGTTTGTAGCCAGTAAGACGATTTTGAGATCTGGTGTGCTCAAAAGTGAGATTTTGCTAAAACGTGCTCCACACGGCCCAAAACGTACGTTTTGTGCATTTTTCATAGAAATGCACTCTTTTCGCTTTTTCCCGTTGATTTGAGGCCAGTACGACGATTTTGAGATCTGGTGTGCTCAAAAGTGAGATTTTGCCGAAACTTGCTCCCCACGGCCCCAAACGTGCATTTTGTGCATTTTTCATAGAAATGCACTGTTTTCGTTTTTTGGCGATGATTTGAGGCCAGCAAGACAATTTTGAAATCTGGTGTGGTCAAAAGTGAGATTTTGCCAAAACGTGTTGCGCACGGCGCTTAATTTCACTTAACTTCACTTCGCTTAACTTTTCACAGAAATGCACTGTTTTCGTTTTTTGGCAATGGTTTGAGGTCAGTAAGACGAATTTGAGATTTGGTGTTCTCAAAAGTGAGATTTTGCCAAACCTTGCTCCGCACGGCCACAAAGGTACGTTTTGTGCATTTTTCATAGAAATGCACTATTTTCGCTTTTTGACGATGATTTGAGGCCAGTACAACGATTTTGAGATGTGATGTGCCCAAAAGTGGGATTTTGCCAAAACGTGCTCCGCACGGCCTAAAACGTGCGTTTTGTGCACTTTTTAATTTTTAACCATTAATTTAGAGGACCTGCACCGAAGGGTTGAACTTTTTAGAGGAGGTCAGGTGAAATACCATTTAACATTTTTTGGAATCATTGACTAATGACCCAGTTATTTTGGATGCCATAAAGCATCATCATATAGGGTTTGAGGGTGACTACCCGACACAGAAGGTCAGGCCTAACAAAATTTATTTCTGACCAGCTGAAATCACTATTATTGATGCAGAAATTGCTAAGTTTGTGAATAAAGAAATTTTTACACTGGCCGACTATACACCTGATGGGTTTATTTCAAATATTTTCATTCGCCCAAAAAAGGATGGTACTTACAGGATGATCCTTAATTTGAAGCCACTTAATGAATTTGTCGATTACCACCATTTTAAAATGGACACATTCCATACCGTCCTCAAACTTATCCGACCTGGATGCTTTATGGCATCTGTAGATCTCAAAGATGCCTACTACTCCATTCCCATAGCAAAGGAGGACAGGAAATTCCTCATGTTTGAATGGAAAGGGAAATACTACCAATTTACATGTCTACCTAATGGCTTGACATCTGCCCCAAGGATTTTCACTAAAATCCTCAAGCCAGTTTATGCCCGTTTACGTTCTATTGGGCATACATGTATGGGGCATATTGACGACTCCTTACTCATTGGTCAGAGTTTTAACTCTTGCCAAGCAAATGTAGTGGATACTGTTTATCTTTTTACCAACCTTGGCTTCACTATCCACCCTGTGAAGTCTGTGCTTCAACCCCAGCAAAAAATAGATTTTCTGGGTTTTGTACTGGATAGTCTGACCATGACAGTAACCCTCACGGAGGCTAAAGCCACGAAGGTCAGATCTGCTTGTGAAAGTTTGCTCCTTCACAGGACAGTCCCCATCCGTACTGTCGCTCAGGTCGTAGGCTTCCTTGTATCTAGCTTTCCAGCAGTGGAATTTGATGAAATGCACTATACGCATTTGGAACATGACAAAATTTGTGCACTCCGTGAAAACAAGGGAAACTTTGACTCCACTATGGCCCTGTCTTCCCATTCTCGGACAGAATTGATCTGGTGGGTGAATAATGTCCTTACAGCATCTAAAGCCATCAGCTATGGCAACCCTGACCGTATTCTCACTACTGATGCCTTAACCCTGGGTTGGGGAGCACTCTGTGGAAATATCTCCACTGGGGGCCCTTGGAGTCTTGAGGAACAAAACAACCACATAAACTATCTTGAAATGAAAGCTGTACTATTGGGCTTGAAATCCCTTTGTGGTACTTTCAGTGAGAAACACATACTTGATCAGTCTGATAACACGACTACTGTGGCATACATTAATGCAATGGGGGGTATTAAATCAATGCCATGCAACGATATGGCCACCAGCATATGAGAATGGTGTATAAACCGCAACATCTGGCTCAGTGCCACCCATATCCCTGGGTCTGAAAACATTCAAGCTGACGAGGAATCTGGAGCACTCAGGGTATCTACAGAATGGTCCTTGTCTCAGAGGGTTTTTAATGTTATACAGGAGCGCTGTGGCAAGTTTGACATTGACTTGTTTACCTCTTGACTCAACTTTAAAGTCCCTAAATATGTATCATGGAGACCTGACCCTGGGGAACAGTTTATTAATGCTTTTTTCATGGACTGGAAAGATCATTACTTTTATGCGTTTCCCCCCTTTCAGCCTCATTGCCAACTGCCTACAGAAGATCGAACAAGACCAATCCTCAGGTCTCCTAATTGTTCCGCTCTGAACAACACAACCATGGTTCACGCTTCTACTTAACCTCCTAACGGATCTCCCTCTATTACTTCCCCAGTCGCACACTCTTCTAGTCCAACCCCACTGCAATGCAGCTCACCCTCTCAGCCAACGGTTGCAATTGATGGTTTGCAAAGTATCAGGGAATCTTTCAACCAGAGAGCTATTTCGAGCAAAGCTACCAATGTCATCTTGCAGTCCTGGTCAACTGGTACCCAGAAACAATACACCCCTTATATCAAGAAGTGGCATGAGTTTTGTTCTAAACGGGGCGTTAATTCATACAACCCACCTCTTAATATGGTGCTGGACTTCTTAGTCAGTTTGCATGAACAAGGTTATCATGCACAACTATAATCACTGCAAGAAGTGCTCTATCTGCTGTCATTCGTCCTAATGACAATGTGAACATCGGGAGCCGTCCCATCATCTCCCGATTCATGAAAGGCATCTATAACAACAATCCACCTGTACCACGGTACCGTACTACATGGGATGTAAACCCAGTCCTTTCTTACTTGTCATCATTACCCAAGCCAACTGAATCAAGTTTAAAGTCCTTGACACTAAAACTGACAATGTTAATTGCACTTGTCTCTGCACATAGAGGACAAAGCATCCACCTTCTAGACACCCAGTTTATGAAAGAGGGGCCTACATTCTTTGAATTTGAATTTGCTTTGCCAGAGCACATAAAACAAAGTAGACCAGGATACAAGCTGCCTTCAGTGCTTTTACAAGCCTACCCTGCAGATCAATCTCTTTGTGTTTTTACTCACATGAAAGAATATCTCCGGAGAACACAACCATTGAGAGGTACTGAAACAAAACAAAAAGTGAGATTTAGCCAAAACCTGCCCCGCACGGCACCAAACGTGGGATTTGTGCCTTTTTCATGGAAATGCCACTCTTTTCGCTTGGCGATGATTTGAGGACAGTACGACGATTTCGAGATCTGATGAGGTCAAATGTGAGATTTTGCCAAAACATGCTCAGCACGGCCACAAACGTGCGTTTTGTGCATTTTTCATAGAAATGCACTGTTTTCGTTTTTTGGCGATGATTTGAGGCCAGTAAGACTATTTTGAGATCTGGTGTGGTCAAAAGTGAGATTTTGCCAAAACGTGTTGCGCACGGCGCTAAACGTGCGTTTTGTTCACTTTTCACAGAAATGCACTGTTTTCGTTTTTTGGCGATGGTTTGAGGCCAGTAAGACGATTTTGAGATTTGGTGTGCTCAAAAGTGAGATTTTGCCAAACCTTGCTCCGCACGGCCACAAAGGTACGTTTTGTGCATTTTTCATAGAAATGCACTATTTTCGCTTTTTGACGATGATTTGAGGCCAGTACAACGATTTTGAGATGTGATGTGCCCAAAAGTGGGATTTTGCCAAAACGTGCTCCGCACGGCCTAAAACGTGCGTTTTGCGCACTTTTTAATTTTTAACCATTAATTTAGAGGACCTGCACCGAAGGGTTGAACTTTTTAGAGGAGGTCAGGTGAAATACCATTTAACATTTTGGGAATCATTGACTAATGACCCAGTTATTTTGGATGCCATAAAGCATCATCATATAGGGTTTGAGGGTGACTACCCGACACAGAAGGTCAGGCCTAACAAAATTTATTTCTCACCAGCTGAAATCACTATTATTGATGCAGAAATTGCTAAGTTTGTGAATAAAGAAATTTTTACACTGGCCGACTATACACCTGATGGGTTTATTTCAAATATTTTCATTCGCTCAAAAAAGGATGGTACTTACAGGATGATCCTTAATTTGAAGCCACTTAATGAATTTGTCGATTACCACCATTTTAAAATGGACACATTCCATACCGTCCTCAAACTTATCCGACCTCATCTCAAAGATGCCTACTACTCCATTCCCATAGCAAAGGAGGACAGGAAATTCCTCATGTTTGAATGGAAAGGGAAATACTACCAATTTACATGTCTACCTAATGGCTTGACATCTGCCCCAAGGATTTTCACTAAAATCCTCAAGCCAGTTTATGCCCGTTTACGTTCTATTGGGCATACATGTATGGGGCATATTGACGACTCCTTACTCATTGGTCAGAGTTTTAACTCTTGCCAAGCAAATGTAGTGGATACTGTTTATCTTTTTACCAACCTTGGCTTCACTATCCACCCTGTGAAGTCTGTGCTTCAACCCTAGCAAAAAATAGATTTTCTGGGTTTTGTACTGGATAGTCTGACCATGACAGTAACCCTCACGGAGGCTAAAGCCACGAAGTTAAGATCTGCTTGTGAAAGTTTGCTCCTTCACAGGACAGTCCCCATCCGTACTGTCGCTCAGGTCGTAGGCTTCCTTGTATCTAGCTTTCCAGCAGTGGAATTTGATGACATGCACTATACGCATTTGGAACATGACAAAATTTGTGCACTCCGTGAAAACAAGGGAAACTTTGACTCCACTATGGCCCTGTCTTCCCATTCTCGGACAGAATTGATCTGGTGGGTGAAAAATGTCCTTACAGCATCTAAAGCCATCAGCCATGGCAACCCTGACCGTTGGGACGATTTTCAGATCTGGTGTGCTCTAAAGTTAAATTTAGCCAAAACTTGCTCCGCACGGCCAAAGAATGTACGGTTTGTGCTCTTTTGTTGGAAATGCCACTGTTTTCGCTTTTCATCGGTGATTTGAGGCCAGTACGACGATTTTGAGATCTGGTGTTCGGAAAAGTGAGCTTCTGCCAAAATTTACTCCGCACGCAGTTTTTATAGAAATCGAAATGTTTGCCCGATTTGGCGTTGATTTGAGACCAGTACGACGATATTCAGATCTGTTGTGCGCAAAAGTGAGATTTTAAAATAAACAACTTCGTTGGTTTAAAAGATCCTATAGTTCAAAACAAAAGTAGTAGTTTGAAGATAAAGCGCAGGATTGAAAGGATTGAAGTGGATTACATTTTATCTTGAAATCAAAGTTGCCTTTGTTTGCTGGAGAGGCCAGTGTCAATCGTGACATTTATATGAAACCAAAATACGTGCGTCATAACGGCTCAGTCTATTTTGAGCTGCGTTACTTCGTTGCATTTGCTTAGTTAATATTTGTAAAATGGGAAAATAAATTGTTTGTTTGTCATAAGATATGAGACATTTGTTGGCTACTAGGAGAAAAATTACCTAGCCTATTCGTCAATAAATCGGGCACTTTCGATTTTAGCCGTCGCACTACATGAATACTCTTCGCAAATGCATAGCAGTAACACTGTCCCGCCGAAATGGAAAAATGTCGCTTAACGTATTTACACGTTATATCGCAAAATGGAACAAAATATACACCTTAGTTGGATAAAACAATCCTATAGTACAAATCAAAAGTAGTAGTTTGGAGATAAAGCGCAGGAGTGCAGGGATTGAAGTGGATTACAATTTTGCCTTTTTTTGCTAGAGAGGCAGTGTCAATCGTGACATTTTTCGGAAACCAAAATGCGTGCGTTATAACGGCTCAGTCTGTTTTCAGCTGCTTTACATACTTGCATTTTGTTAGTTAATGTTTGTAAGATGGAGAAATAAACTGTTTCTTTCTGATATCTTATGAGACATTTTGTTGCCTCCTAGGAGAAAAATCACGGAGCCTGTTCGTCAATATTTCGGGAAGTTTCGGTTTTGGCCGTAGCACTTCGTGAATACTCTTCGTAAATGCCTACTGATGACACTGTCCCGCCCAAATGGCAAAATCTCGCTTAGCTTATTTCCACGTTATATCGCAAAATGGAACAAAATATACACCTTATATTCAAATGCGTGCGTTATAACGGTCCAGTCTATTTTGAGTTGCTTTGCTTGGTTACATTAACTTGGTTAATAGTTGTAACATGGGAAAATAAATTGTTTGTTTGTCATAACTCATGAGACATTTTGTTGCCTCTTAGGAGAACAATCCTTCGCTTTATCTCCAAACTATTACTTTTGTTTTGTACTATAGGATCTTTTCATCCAATTAAGTTGTATATTTTGTGCCATTTCGCGATATAACGTGGAAATAAGCTAAGCGAGACTTTGCCATTTCGGCGGGACAGTGTCATCAGTATGCATTTACGAAGAGTATTCACGAAGTGCGACGGCTAAAACCGAAACTACTACTTCTGTTTTGTACTATAGCATCCTTTTATCCAACTAAGTTGTATATTTTGTGCCATTTAGCGATATAATGTGGAAATAAGCTAGGCGAGCTGGATTTTTCCATTTCTGCGGGACAATGTCATCAGTATGCATTTACGAAGAGCATTCACGAAGTGCGACGGCTAAAATCGAAAGTGCCCGAAATATTGACGAATAGGCTAGGTAATTTTTTTCCTAAGAGGCAACAAAATGTCTCATAAGTTATGGCAAACAAACAATTTATTTTTCCATCTTGCAAACATTAGCTAAGCAAATGCAACGAAGTAAAGCAGCTCAAAATAAACTGAGCCGTAATAACGCACGTATTTTGATTTCAGAAAAATGTAACGATTGACCCTGCCTATCCAGCAAACAAATTCAACTTTTATATCAAGATAAATCTTAATCCACTTTAATCCTTGCAATCCTGCGCTTTGTCTCCAAACCACTATTTTTATTTTGTACAATAGGATCTTTTTATCCAATTAAGTTGTATATTTTGTGCCATTTGGCAATATATCGTGGAAATACGCTAAGCGAGATTTTGCCATTTCGGCGGGACAGTGTCATCAGTTTGCATTTACGAAGAGTATTCACGAAGTGTGACGGCTAAAACCGAAAATGCCCGAAATATTGACGAACAGGCTCCGTAATTTTTCTCCTAGGAGGCAACAAAATGTCTCATGAGTTATAACGAACAAACAATTAATTTTTCCACCTTACAAACATTATTCTAAGCACATTGAACGAAGTAAAGCAACCCAAAAAAGAGCCGTTAAAACGCACGCATGTCGCTATTGACACTGCCTCTCCAGCAAACAAAAGCAAATTTGATTTCAAGCTGAACTGTAATCCACTTCAATCCCTGCAATCTTGCGCTTTATCTACAAACTATTACTTTTGTTTTGTACTATAGGATCTTTTTATCCAACCAAGTTGTATATTTTGTGCCTTTTGGCGATATAACGTGGAAATAAGCTAAGCGAGATTTTGCCATTTCCGTAGGACAGTGTCATCGGTACGCATTTACGAAGAGTATTCAGAAAGTGCGACTGCCGAAACCGCAAGTGCCCGAAATATTGACGAACGGGCTCCGTAATTTTTCTCCTGGTACGCAACAAAATGTCTCATAAGATATGAGAAAGAAACAATTTATTTTTCCATATTACAAACATTAACTAAGAAAATGCAAGGATGTAAAGCAGCTCAAAATAGATTGAGCCGTTATAACGCACGCATTTTGGTTTCCGATAAATATCACGATTGATACTGCCTCTCCAGCAAACAAAGGCAAATTTGATTTCAAGATAAACTGTAATCCACCTCAATCCCTGCAATCCTTCGCTTTATCTCCAAACTATTACTTTTGTTTTGTACTATAGGATCTTTTCATCCAATTACGTTGTATATTTTGTGCCATTTGGCGATATAACGTGGAAATAAGCTAAGCGAGACTTTGCCATTTCGGCGGGACAGTGTCATCAGTATGCATTTACGAAGAGTATTCACGAAGTGCGACGGATAAAACCGAAAATGCCCGAAATATTGACGAACAGGCTCTGTAATTATTCTCCTAGGAGGCAACAAAATGTCTCAAGTTGTGACAAACAAGCAATCAATTTTTGCATCTCACAAAGATTAACTAAGCAAATTCAACGAAGTAAAGCAGCTCAAAATAGATTGATCCGTTATAACGCACGCATGTCGCCATTGACACTGCCTCTCCAGCAAACAAAGGCAAATATACTTCAATTTAAACTGTAATCCACTTAAATCCCTGCAATCCTACGCTTTTCCAGCACCATATTTAGAGGTGGGTTGTATGAATAAACGCCCCGTTTAGAACAAAACTCATGCCACTCTTGATATAAGGGGTGTATTGTTTCTGGGTACCAGTTGACCAGGACTGCAAGGTGATATTGGTAGCTTTGCTCGAAATAGCTCTCTGGTTGAAAGATTCCCTGATACTTTGCAAACCATCAATTGCAACCGTTGGCTGAGAGGGTGAACTGCATTGCAGTGTGGTTGGACTAGAAGAGTGTCCGACTGGGGAAGTAATAGAGGGTGATCCGTTAGGAGGTTAAGTAGAAGCGTGAACCATGGTTGTGTTGTCCAGAGCGGAACAATTAGGAGACCTGAGGATTGGTCTTGTTCGATCTTCTGTAGGCAGTTGGCAATGAGGCTGAAAGGGGAAAAGGTATAAAAGTAATGATCTTTCCAGTCCATGAAAAAAGCATTAATAAACTGTTCCCCAGGGTCAGGTCTCCATGAGACATTTAGGGACTTTAAAGTTCAGTCTAGTGGTAAACAAGTCAATGTCAAACTTGCCCCAGCGCTCCTGTATAACATTAAAAACCGTCTGAGACAAGGACCATTCTGTAGATACCCTGAGTGCTCTAGATTCCTCGTCAGCTTGAATGTTTTCAGACCCAGGGATATGGGTGGCACTGAGCCAGATGTTGCGGTTTATACACCATTCTCATATGCTGTGGTCATATCGTTGCATGGCATTGATTTAATACCCCCATTGCATTAATGTACGCCACAGTAGTCGTGTTATCAGACTGATCAAGTATGTGTTTCTCACTGAAAGTACCACAAAGGGATTTCAAGCCCAATAGTACAGCTTTCATTTCAAGATAGTTTATGTGGTTGTTTGTTCCTCAAGACTCCAAGGGCCCCCAGTGGAGATATTTCCACAGAGTGCTCCCCAACCCAGGGTTAAGGCATCAGTAGTGAGAATACGGTCAGGGTTGCCATGGCTGATGGCTTTAGATGCTGTAAGGACATTATTCACCCACCAGATCAATTCTGTCCGAGAATGGGAAGACAGGGCCATAGTGGAGTCAAAGTTTCCCTTGTTTTCACGGAGTGCACAAATTTTGTCATGTTCCAAATGCGTATAGTGCATTTCATCAAATTCCACTGCTGGAAAGCTAGATACAAGGAAGCCTACGACCTGAGCGACAGTACGGATGGGGACTGTCCTGTGAAGGAGCAAACTTTCACAAGCAGATCTGACCTTCGTGGCTTTAGCCTGCGTGAGGGTTACTGTCATGGTCAGACTATCCAGTACAAAACCCAGAAAATCTATTTTTTGCTGGGGTTGAAGCACAGACTTCACAGGGTGGATAGTGAAGCCAAGGTTGGTAAAAAGATAAACAGTATCCACTACATTTGCTTGGCAAGAGTTAAAACTCTGACCAATGAGTAAGGAGTCGTCAATATGCCCCATACATGTATGCCCAATAGAACGTAAACGGGCATAAACTGGCTTGAGGATTTTAGTGAAAATCCTTGGGGCAGATGTCAAGCCATTAGGTAGACATGTAAATTGGTAGTATTTCCCTTTCCATTCAAACTTCTTGCTAGAACAATCTACAATGTAAATCTCTGCAAAATTTTTCGTTCTATTGCGAGAAATATCATATTTTTCGCAACAGTTTTTACGTTGTACACTGCCTTTAACGATAGTGTTGGCTCCAATAGCTCAGTTGGTCGCTTATACAGCCAAGTTTGAAGTTCGGGAGGATCTCTTTGATTCGTATAAATTATGCCGCTTACTCGCCGAACGAGAACCAAAGAGCGTTCAAGAGCCTCCGCTGCAATCGGCGATGCACCTATTCCTGCCGACCTTGAGTTCAACAGCCTCTACGTAAAAGATCTTCGGGCCATCTGTAGTAGACACAACCTCTAAGCCTCCGGTACGCGCGACGCCTTGGTGAAACGGCTACAACAAGCCCGAACCACAACAAACAATTCTGCCCCTGGCTCCTTGCCCAACGGCCAAGATGGCGGCCAACACGTGGACTCTGCCCTAGAGCAACAATTCCAACATCTCCAGCATCAGGTCCAGGGGCTACTCAACAGAGAATCCGATGAGAGACTTTTATCTCCCGGCCAGCTTTCACAGGTTCAATCAGTCGTTCAAGGTTCTCTCAACGAAGCCATCGAAAAAGCCGCCAGCGCTGCTGCCCAAGCTGCCATTAGTGCTTACACTGGAACTACTGGGAACAACACAACACCAGTAACCGCGGACAACGGAAACTCTTTGCCTTTGGTTCAGAATACGCCCGGGACAAATCCACCAACGGTACCAGCCCTGCCCAACCCGGGACAACTTTCTGCCGGGACAAATCCACCAACGGTACCAGCCCTGCCCAACCCGGGACAACTTTCTGCCGCCACAGCTTCCGTGCACGAACTGCCGACAAAACTTGTGAAGGACATCCTCAGCGGTGAGTTCATGGAACTTTCTCGATTGCTTCCAAAGAACTTTAACTCGTTAACTGCCTTACACGAGGAACCCCTCATCCTAACATTAGATAACTCTGTGATTAAAGTAACTAAGCTTAAAGGTAGCTCTCTAACTGATATAGGAGAATGGACCACGGCTTTTACAGCCTACATGGGCGTTGTTATCACAAAAAATATCCATCTCGTGCCGCTGAATTATTAGAATATATGTCATTAATTCGTTACGCTGCCAAATATCATAGGGGGCTAGGGTGGTGTGTCTATGACATCAAATTTCGGCAGAAGGCTGCTGTCAATAAGTCATTGCTATGCTCCTATCGACAGTCAGTTATGGCTAAAAACCTTTACTGTCCCCCCTTCACTCATGAAGGATGAGATTGGTGCAAATGTTTTCCAATCAGGACCCTCATCCGCAACAGGTACATCTCGAGGGAACGACAATCGTACCTGTCATAACTTCAACAAAGGGATACCTTGTAGCCGAACCCCCTGCAGGTATGCTCACAACTGCAACAAGTATGGGTGTGGCGAAGATCACCCCGGGTCTAAGTGCCCCAAATACCCAGAAGCAGGGAGGGAAGCCCTGTCATCGGCCAACAAGCCTGCCCCCCACCATAGCGGCCGCCACCGGGAAAGGTAGTTTCGGAGATGTAGTCACCCCAGTAAATGTTTGTAATCTCTATCAAGCCTTATCTAAGCATCCTAACAGGGAATTTGTTACCAAACTGTGCTCAGAACTGAGGGAGGGGGCTAGGATTGGCTACTCCGGTCCTAGATGTTTCCGTTTTTCGAACAACTTACCGACTGCCGCCCTTAATCCCGAAGTCGTTACTAGGAAGTTGTTGGAGGAGGTTGCCAAGGGGCGCACCGTAGGCCCCTTCTCCTCTCCCCCTTTTGAGAATTTCCAGGTTTCCCCTATTGGCCTTGTTCCCAAAAAGCATTCCGACAAATTCAGAACCATTTTTCGCCTGTCCTTTCCTAAATCTGGGACCTCTAGTATCAATCACTTCATTGAAAAGGATGACTTCTCACTTCAGTACATTACAATCGATAATGCCATTGCCGCTATTCAAGAGTTTGGACCCCACTGTTTTATGGCCAAAACCGACATTGAGTCTGCCTTTAGGCTTTTTCCCGTTCACCCTGAGGATTGGGAACTTCTTGGCATGCTTTGGAATGGGCAATATTATTTTGACAAAGTGCTCCCTTTCGGGCTCCGTTCTGCCCCTTTTATCTTCAACCAATTGTCCGATGCCCTCGAGTGGATTCTACTAAACAAATGTGCAATTTCCTTTGTTTGCCACATATTAGATGACTTTCTCATTGTAAAACCCCATCATCCACCCCGCCCCTTGATTCCTTATGCCAGGCAAGCCTATCGAGCATGATAATGACCTTCAAAATCTCAATATTCCCATCTCCTCCCCCAAAACCGAGGGCCCATGCTATAGTCTTCAGTTCATGGGGATAATTTTAGACTCGCATAAAATGGAAGCAAGGCTGCCAGAAGACAAGGTGGAGAGAATAAAGACCGCTCTCTCTACTTTTCAATCCCAACGATCCACAACACTTCGTGAGCTTCAATCATTGATTGGCACATTTCACTTTGCATGCAAGGTTATTCCCCCAGGGCGCCCTTTCCTTCAGCGCATAATTCAGCTCACCAGAGGTGTCAAGCAACCCCACCACCACATTAAGCTCACCGCAGGTTTCCACAAAGACATTGACATGTGGAATATTTTTATCGAACAGTGGAATGGTGTGGGACTGTTTCTGTCTTCACAATGGGACACTTCCGATGCCCTCTCCCTGTTTACTGATGCATCTGGCTCACTGGGGTATGGGGGTATATTTCAAAATAGTTGGTTCCAGGGACAGTGGTCACCCTCCCAACTGTTAGCCCAGCCTGGCATCAGCATTCTTTGGCAAGAACTGTTTGCAATTAATATCGCTTGCCATTTATGGGGCCCCCACTGGACATCTAAACGCATTAAGTTTTACTGCGACAATCAGGGTGTAGTTGAAGTCATTAATTCCAGACGCTCCAAAGTTCCCCGGGTTATGGACTTGGTACGAGACCTAACCCTCTGCACTCTGAAACACAATTTCTATTTTCGAGCAGTGCATGTCCCCGGAAAAAAACAACAACATTGCCGACTCTCTTTCTCGATTTCAGATGGAGCGTTTCCGCCGGCTAGCTCCCCAGGCCAACAAAACTCCAGACCCTATCCCAGTTCGTCTATACAATCTCTAAACAAAGCAGCGGAGCATTACTTGGGAATGGCCCTTGCCCACAACACTAGGAAAACCTACAGTTCTGGGGTTCGCCAATTTTATGCCTTTTGTTCATCAATGAACATTATTCCCAGCTAACTTACCCCCCCTGGCTTATTAAGGTTCTCGGTCGCTGGTCTTCGGACTGTTTTGAGAGATATATGAAAACCCCACCCTCGGTTCTAGTACAGGTTCCACAAAAACTAGTCAGCCTTTTATAACTTTGGATGATTTATTATTCCTCTGTTACTGTTTTTACTTGTAGTGTGGCTCGTCAATGGGGGAATGCTTCGCATTTTGTGGGGATGAAGTGCTCCTCTTGTCACACTTTTGCCCCCATAGACTCGATTGTTTGGAGGCCCAACTCCCTCCAGTCTGTACCCCTTGCATTTAGGTTAGTGGAGGCCCAACTCCCTCCAATCAGAGAGGAGGCCCAACTCCCTCCTCTCTACCCAGGAATGCTCACAATGCGTGAGGCCCAACTCTCTCCGATTGGAGAGAAGGCCCAACTCCCTTCTCTCAATCCATTGTCTGCACTTCCTGGGCTGTAGGTTTTGTTAGCTTGACACTGCAGGTATACAGGGGGCTGTTTGTTAGTTTAGCACTGTTGAGCACTTTGTCACCCACTTCCCCATTTTCCGCCACATAAAGTTGTTGTTGTGTTGTTCTGTTAATATTTAAGGGATAAACCCCATTATCGATATACAAATTCTCCATACTACCTCGAGCTCCATACATTTCTTATAGTACCCTTTTAGCGGAGATGCGATCATTCCCTTAATTCTCAGGACTTACTTTCTGTACACCAATATTTCAAGGAGAAATCTTATATTGATCACTTGTGGCTTAAAGGGGTTAACCATTTTCATAAGATAACAAGAGAAAGTTGATTAAATCGCCAAAATGCGAAAATAGTGCATTTCTATGAAAAATGCACAAAACGTACCTTTGTGGCCGTGCGGAGCAAGGTTTGGCAAAATCTCACTTTTGAGCACTAACAATCTCAAAATCGTCTTACTGGCCTCAAACCATCGCCAAAAAACGAAAACAGTGCATTTCTGTGAAAAGTGAACAAAACGCACGTTTAGCGCCGTGCGCAACACGTTTTGGCAAAATCTCACTTTTGACCACACCAGATCTCAAAATCGTCTTACTGGCCTCAAATCATCGCCAAAAAACGAAAACAGTGCATTTCTATGAAAAATGCACAAAACGCACGTTTGGGGCCGTGGGGAGCAAGTTTCGGCAAAATCTCACTTTTGAGCACACCAGATCTCAAAATTGTCGTACTGGCCACAAATCATCGCCAAAAAGTGAAAACAGTGCATTTCTATGAAAAATGCACAAAACGTACGTTTTGGGCCGTGTGGAGCACGTTTTGGCAAAATCTCACTTTTGAGCACACCAGATCTCAAAATCGTCGTACTGGCCTCAAATCAACGCCAAAAAGCGAAAACAGTGCATTTCTATGAAAATGCACAAAAAGTACGTTTTGGGCCGTGTGGAGCACGTTTTAGCAAAATCTCACCTTTCCGCACACCAGATGTCAAAATCGTCGTTCTGGTCTCAAATCATCGCCAAAAAGCGAAAACAGTGCATTTCTATGAAAAGTGCACAAAACGCACGTTTGGGGCCGTGGGGAGCAAGTCTCGGTAAAATCTCACTTTTCAGCACACCAGATCTCAAAATTGTCGTACTGACCTCAAATCATCGCCAAAAAGGAAAACAGTGCATTTATATGAAAAATACACAAAAAGTACGTTTTGGGCCGTGTGGAGCACGTTTTGGCAAAATCTCACTTTTGAACACACCAGATCTTAAAATCGTCGTACTGGCCTCAAATCAACGCGTAAAAGCGAAAACAGTGCATTTCTATGAAAAATGCACAAAAAACCAAGCATTATGTCATGGCATAATGCTATTTATGTCGATACAATGGTCTTGTGTAGTCTTTGCGCATATTTGTGCATCTGATGGTGGTTTATGATAGTTCCAACAACAACCAATCACAGTGCATTGCGTATATTCTCGTGCGGGAATAAAGAGT
This sequence comes from Cladopsammia gracilis, assembly GCA_022457155.1. Taxonomy (NCBI): domain Eukaryota; kingdom Metazoa; phylum Cnidaria; class Anthozoa; order Scleractinia; family Dendrophylliidae; genus Cladopsammia; species Cladopsammia gracilis. The sequence goes on from JAJGOT010000957.1 coordinate 57,926, forward strand.
GATCATTCAATACAGTATTTCCCTCTTGCTTTCCACCATCACAGCGATTAGATCTCTTGGGTAAAATACTTTTTACGTGCCACGTCTACTTGTAGGCAAGTCTTGTAATTGTATGATATATTCTCAATATTTATTAGTTTAATTTATGTCAGAGTTACGAGAGTGCAGTTTTAGGGATAACCCTAAAATATTAATCCTTGGGCATTCTTTCGTACGTCGTTTGAACCACTTTGTCTCTAAAGTACTGCGCCTAAATCACCAATTTTTCTTAAAGGGGGCGGCTAGGTTTAAATGGCACGGTGTTGGGGGTAGGACAGTCGCCACCACTCTAAAATATGATCTCCAAGTGGTGGCATCGTTCAAACCCGATATAGTCATTTTACAGCTGGGAACCAACGATCTCTCACAGTTTACCGCTTTGGTGGTGGGTTCAGCCCTAGAGGATCTGGTGCGCCTTTTACACGATTCCCATAACGTTAAAATAGTGTGTGTCTGCCAAACTATTTATCGGGAGGCCAACCCCGAATTTAACGAGCGTGCGCGTGCTCTTATAAAATTTCTTAAAGTTTTATTAGAGCCACTCCCTTATTCCTTTTTCTGGGGACACAGAGGGTTCTGGAATGCCACCCAGGGATTTCTCGCTCATGATGGTGTCCATCTTAATCAGCGAGGGCAATATAAATTTTATCGTAGCCTTAGAGGGGCTGTTTTAAAGTCGTTACGGCTTTTAGGCCAAACGGGTCAATAGTTTTTTCCTTGCCATTAAGCCATTTCCTTTTTATACGTACAGTGTACATTTCATGCCAAGCCGCAGAATGTATTGATATGTTGCCTCGTGATTCAGCCATAATTTATTGTGCTGGTCTCAGCTTTGCTGTTCACGTTGGCTTATTTGTCGGCCCTGTGGGCCATATGATTGCACAGAGTGTGCCTTTGTTATCTCGGCTATGGTCATTTTCTTTGCTTGCAGTTGCCGTATGAGTGTACAACCTTTTTTTGACCGCCTGTAGGTGTGTCCAATGCACTCGGTTTACTGACAATGCAGTTTATTAACGGAAATGACTAATTCGTTTATTTTTTATCACATTGTTCAGCTGAATACAGGAATTTCCTGTTTTTAGCGGTCATTTTTGTGGCGGCCCCTCTGAGGTTTCCAAATCTTATTTAGGTAACTTCAAAATTTTCTATCAACCTATAGTTGTTAGTTTCTTTAGATTATCGTTTAGTCATGCCTCCCAAGAAACGTACTGCTGCCAAACGTACTGCTGCCAGTGCTACCACGAGGAAGTCGAAACGCCTTCGTCCGTCAGAGCTGACAGAACAGGCAACCCCATCTACGCCAATCGAGGTTCCCAGCAACACTGTTCCCAGCAATACTGGGCTAATTCAGATCGATCTCCAAGCTTTGACGAGCTCCATCACAGTCGCAGTTTCACAGGCGGTGAAGGAAGCCCTACAAGTGCAGCGTCCAAGTCTGACGCCTCACAGTGATCCTTCCAGTCACGCTGTGGAAAACGTGGTGCGAAACGAGGTGCTAGCTTTGACCCAAGGTACCAACCAGAAAACTCCTGCACTAGACTCTGGCGATCAGCCTCGCCAATTATTTACAAGTATAGCCATTAATTTAGGTGCTAGAGTAAGCGATAAGTTAAAGGCTCGGATTTGGGCTAACGAATTCATTCACTTTGGGACGTTATTGTCAGTAGCTCCTCCTCGCGAAAAATCGCATTGTCCATGGCGCCAACCGGGGGTCTTTCAAATCAACCCCAACTCACCCTTGAGCCTTGCAACACGCCAAAACGGATAACCCATATGGACCAATGGCTAACAGCCTTTAATACCTTTGTGTCGATTTACACGGAGAAAGCTACTGACGACGCCCCAAAACTAATGAAATATTGTGAAGTGGTGCGTGATCTTTTCAATAAGTCTGGGGATTGGCTTTTTTACGATGAGCAATTTCGGTACCTCAGGTAATCTGCCCCGGAATGTTATCCCTGGGATCAGATCCATTGGGAATTGTGGCTGCGCGCCATGGCCAATTTTCGCAGCAAACCGCAATCCGCCCCCAATAGCGATAAGCCCACTTCCCGAGCACGTTTTCGCTCCTCTACTTACCCGAAAGGAACGTGCTGGATATTTCATGCAGGTAGACAATGTAAGGGATGTCAATACGAGAATGTGTCCTTCAAATGTGGCAATAAACATCCCGCGAGTCAGTGCCAGGTCCCCCCATCCAATCAGCGAACAAATCTTAGCAAACCAGGACCGTCAGCTCAAACTCCGAGTCCTGGGCCGCCCTCCGGCTATGCCCGTAAAAGTTGAACGGTTTGAGCATTTATTATCTGGTTATAACTCAGTTTTAACGCAATATTTAGTGGACGGTTTTCGTTTTGGTTTTCGCATAGAGTTCATTGGTGCCTTATCTTCGTTTAAATCTCCGAATTTACAAAGTGCGTTACAACGTCCGGACATTGTTTTAGCCAAATTGACAAAAGAGATTGAAGCTGGCAGGATTGCGGGACCTTTCATTGCTCCACCTTTTCCTAATTTTCGTATCTCGCCTATTGGCCTTGTTCCAAAAAAATTGCCTAATGATTTCAGATTAATTCATCATCTGTCTTACCCCAAGGGGTCCTCTATTAACGATTTCATTCCTGATGACTGCGCGTCAGTCCATTATGCCACTATCAACGATGCCGTTAATATTCTTAAACGTATGGGACCGGGTTGTTATATGGCAAAAACGGATATTAAGTCGGCTTTTCGTATTATTCCAGTCCACCCACTTGACTTTCCCTTACTAGAAATCAAATGGGCCAATAAGTATTATTTTGATACATGTTTAGCCATGGGTTTAAAATCAAGCTGTGCTCTCTTTGAGAAATTTAGTTCTTCTTTGGAATGGCTTGCCCTCCATCATTTAAAGGTTGATGCCGTGTTACACATTTTGGATGATTTTCTGTTTATCGCACCTAGTCATGAGAAGTGTTGTTCGGATTTATCACGTTTCCTCCGTATGTGTGATTACATCGGAGTTCCTATTGCAGAGGAGAAAACAGTTGGCACCGATACCACGCTACAATTTGCGGGTATCGAGCTTGATTCTGTGCAACAGGAGGCCAGACTACCATTAGACAAGCTTAAAAAATGCCGCGCCTTACTCCTTGATTTTTCTAGCAGACGCTCAGTTACTCTCCGCGAACTGCAGTCGTTAATTGGCCTTTTAAATTTTTGTTGCTCCGTTGTCGTGCCAGGCCGGGCATTTTTACGTCGCCTTATTGATTTGACGACTGGTCTGTCACGCCCTCACCATCACATCCGTTTAAACAATCAGGCCAAACAAGATATACATATGTGGTTAGAATTCTTGACCACATTTAATGGTAGGGCATTTTTTCTGTCAGATCGATGGGAAACTTCCTCCTCACTTGAATTATATACAGATGCCGCTGCATCAAAGGGGTATGGCGCGATATTTGGCAAGCATTGGTTTGGTGGGCCCTTTCCTAGCGCATGGCATGGTTTCAATATTGCAGTTCTCGAGCTTTTTCCAATAAGTCTTGCTGTACGTATTTGGGGCCCTCACATGGCCAACTGCTGCATTATGTTTTTTACTGATAACGCTGCCCTTGTAGATATTATCAACAAACAGACTTTTAAATACCGCGGGGTCATGGTCCTTATACATGATTTAGTTCTTAGCTGTTTACAAAATAACATTCTATTTCGAGCCCGCCATGTTTCTGGTCTGAAAAACAGTCGTGCCGATTTCATCTCCCGATTTCAGGTGGAGAAATTCAAGCAAATAACGCCAGAAGCGGACGAATTATCAACGCAAATACCTGTGAACCTACTACCGGAGAGGTGGTCACTTTGTTGAGAGATTTGCTAGGCTCGGCTTTAACGCCTGGTTCTAGGGTCATTTATCAATGAGCGTGGCGAACTTTTCAAACTTTTCGCCAGCGTTTCTATGGGCAATCAACCCTCGGGTTGCCCTTGCCAGTCCCCGTTTTAGCGCTTTTTATTTCTTATCTTGCGGCCCAGAAGCTCGCTCCCTCTACCATTACTTCTTATCTTTCGGCTATTAGTTACGTCCATAAGATAAAAGGCTATCAAGACCCCACTAAAGTGTTCCTTATCGGTAAACTATTGACGGCACTAAGCCGTCAGCGTTCAGCCGATATTCGTTTACCCATCACTAGACCAGTGTTACATGAGCTTGTCAAATCTCTTCAACACACCAACTCTTCGGCTTTTCAACGCCGTCTCTACACGGCCATGTTTCTATTAGCATTTTATGGCTTTTTTCGAATTGGCGAAATAGCGGCTAAGAGTGCGGATCGTGCGGTTTGTGTGGTCCAATTCAAAGACGTGACGTTCCAGATGGATGACAGCACGCCACATATGGTCAAGATTATCATTACCAACTTCAAGCATAATACCTCTAAAAAAACCTTTCGAAATCCTAATTGAACGCAAAGACACCTTGCCTTTCTGTCCGGTGAAAGCTCTACTAGAATATTGCACCCTTCGGGGTTCCCATCCAGGCCCGCTTTTTTGTCAACAGCGCATGCCTATCACTGTTTACCAGTTTAACTCGGAACTATCTCGTTGTTTGACTTTTTGTGGTTTGGATACTAGTAGATATAAAGGCCATAGTTTCCGTATAGGCGCCGCGTCTCATGCGGCTGATAAAGGCATTTCGGACGCCCAAATTCGCACTCTTGGCCGCTGGAAATCGGATGCTTTCAAGAGTTATATTCGTTCTGAATGCCTACACGCTAACTGATTGACCTGTCGATCTTTGAGGTTACGTTCGACTTTTAAAAAACATTAGGACTCTATTGACGACAACGAACGTCAGCCAGCGGGCTGCGCGTTGCCTTTTACGCTGTGTAAATGTTCAGTTTAGTAGTTTTTCTCTCCACGCGAGGGGATTGTCTCCATATCATTTGTTAAATCAACGCCTTCTATATCTCGACATTTTCCTTAATTTGTATTTCATGTATTATCTTAGTTCATCTGCGGTAACAGTGCCGTAGGTCAGACAATGGGCTGCTACTGATCTGTTATCCACTTTTAGGGTAATCCGATTAGTGTTCAATTTCGACATTTTACTTACTGTGGTGACCGTGACGTAGGTCAGACAATGGGCTGCTACTGATCTGTTATCCACTTTTAGAGTAACCCGATTAGTGTTCAATTTCGACATTTTACTTACTGTGGTGACCGTGACGTAGGTCAGACAATGGGCTGCTACTGATCTGTTATCCACTTTTAGAGTAATCCGTTTAGTGTTTCTTTTCAACATTTTTACTTACTGCGGTGACAGTGACGTAGGTCAGACAAGGGGCTGCTACTGATCTGTTCTTTTAAATTTCTACCGTAATGGTCAATGACTCGACTTGACAGAAATGAAGGTCAGATATTACAACTCCATCATTGTGACGGTGACGTGAGTCAGATAAAAGGACTGCTACTGATCCGTGCACAAGGGTAATTCTAAGTATTCCTACTAGGTGAGCTCTGTTGTGTTGTCTTGGTGGGGCAACCACATTGTTGTGGCTTGTGGCGTCTTTTACGCCCCACCTTTGCTGAACATGATAATTTTAGTAACGTTTTTGTTAATGCGCTTTTATCCGATAATAAAAAACGCCACTTGAAAACAGTGGCCGTAAAACTCCAACTTGAAAGTACTTTCTCTGGTGTACGTGTTTATCATCTTCAGCAAACTAGTGCGACTCCACACAGAGCTCCCACATTACGATCAAAACAGTGTATCGGCATAAAGTACGTTTTGGGCCGTGTGGAGCACGTTTTGGCAAAATCTCACTTTTGAGCACACCAGATCTCAAAATCGTCTTACTGGCCTCAAATCATCGCCAAAAAACGAAAACACTGCATTTCTATGAAAAATGCACAAAACGCACGTTTGAGGCCGTGCGGAGCAAGTTTTGGCAAAATCTCACTTTTGACAACACAAGATCTCAAAATCGTCGTACTGGCCTCAAATCAACGCGAAAAAGCAAAAACAGTGCATTTCTAGGAAAAGTGCACAAAACGCACGTTTGGGGCCGTGCGCAATACGTTTTGGCAAAATCTCACTTTTGACCACACCAGATCTCAAAAATCGTCGTACTGGCCTCAAATCAACGCGAAAAAGTCAAAACAGTGCATTTCTATGAAAATGCACAAAAAGTACGTTTTGGGCCGTGTGGAGCACGTTTTGGCAAAATCTCAGTTTTGAGCACACCAGATCTCAAAATCGTCGTACTGGCCTCAAATGAACGCGAAAAAGCGAAAACAGTGCATTTCTATGAAAAATGCACATAAAGTACGTTTTGGGCCGTGTGGAGCACGTTTTAGCAAAATCTCACTTTTGAGCACACCAGATCTCAAAATCGTCTTACTGGCCTCAAATTATCGCGAAAAAAACGAAAACAGTGCATTTCTATGATAATAATATACATGAAAAAATTACTCGATTCTGATTGGCTAAGAGCAGTGCAGTTCAAGTGTAACACCAGTGCAAAACGTGTAACACCGGTGCAAAAAGTGTAACACCAGTGCAAATTACAAATCGAAAAAAAAATTTTTTTTCTTTTATTTTGCCAAAAAATGAAAGAAAAAAAATTTTCAAAAAAAATTTTTGCAAAAAAAAAAAAAATTCCAAACAAAAATGGACGCAAATTTTTTCATGTATAATTATTAATAAGTAAAGCGGCTCGTGCAATTTTGAGCTTTTTGAAAAACTCACTCGTGCAAATTAATCCCAAATTGAACTCGAAACCGTATGATTACCTATACAAAGTGCACAAAACGCACGTTTAGGGCCGTGGGGAGCAAGTTTTAGCAAAATCTCATCTTTCCGCACACCAGATCTCAAAATCGTCGTTCTGGTCTCAAATCATCCCCAAAATGTGAAAACAGTGCATTTCTATGAAAAGTGCACAAAACGCACGTTTGGGACGGTGGGAAGCAAGTTTCGGTAAAATCTCATTTTTCAGCACACCAGATCTCAAAATCGTCGTACTGGCCTCAAATCAACGCGAAAAAGCGAAAACAGTGCATTTCTATGAAAAGTGCACAAAACGCACGTTTGGGGCCGTGCGCAATACGTTTTGCCAAAATCTCACTTTTGACCACACCAGATCTCAAAATCGTCTTACTGGCCTCAAATCATCGCCAAAAAACGAAAACAGCGCATTTCTATGAAAAGTGCACAAAACGCACGTTTAGGGACGTGGAGAGCAAGTTTCGGTAAAATCTCACTTTTCAGCACACCAGATCTCAAAATTGTCGTATTGGCCTCAAATCATCGCCAAAAAGCGAAAACAGTGCATTTCTATGTAAAATGCACAAAACGCACGTTTGGGACCGTGGGGAGCAAGTTTCGGAGAAATCTCACTTTTCAGCACACCAAATCTCAAAATTGTCGTATTGGCCTCAAATCATCGCCAAAAAGCGAAAACAGTGCATTTCTATGATAAATGCACAAAAAGTACGTTTTTGGCCGTGTGGAGCACGTTTTGACAAAATCTCAATTTTGAGCACATCAGATCTCAAAATCGTCGTACTGGCCTCAAATCATCGCCAAAAAACGAAAACAGTGCATTTCTATGAAAAGTGCACAAAACGCACGTTTACGGCCGTGGGGAGCAAGTTTTAGCAAAATCTCATCTTTCCGCACACCAGATCTCAAAATCGTCGTTCTGGTCTCAAATCATCCCCAAAAAGCGAAAACAGTGCATTTCTATGAAAAGTGCACAAAACGCACGTTTGGGGCCGTGGGGAGCAAGTTTCGGCAAAATCTCACTTTTCAGCACACTAGATCTCAAAATTGTCGTACTGGCCTCAAAAAGCGAAAACAGTGCATTTCTATGACAAATGCACAGCACGTACGTTTTGGGCCGTGTGGAGCACGTTTTAGCAAAATCTCACTTTTCCGCACACCAGATCTCAAAATCTGGAAAACAGTGCGATTTCTATGAAAAGTACATGAAACGCACCGTGCAGAGCAAGTTTTGGCAAAATCTCACTTTTGAGCACACCACATCTCAAAATCGTCTTACTGGCCTCAATACACCAATATCACGCTAGCATGGCATGAAAATATATTTATTTAATTGGGAAAAGAGTCCAGTATCAAAGTCAGCACAACAATATTAGACGATTTTGAGATCTGTTGTGCTCAAAAGTGAGATTTTGCAAAACTCGTGCTCTGCACGGCCCCCCAAACGTGCGTTTTCTACACTTTATATAGAAATCGCACTGTTTACCCGATTGGGCGATGATTCCAAATGAACGTAGTCGTTCATCTCGTCCTTTTCATCGTAAGCTTCATCGTCGTCCTCTAACGGCTCAAGGATATCAGCGTCATCGAATTCCTCCTGGGATTCTCTTCACAACTGTTTTTTCCCGAGACATCATGTTCACTAACACTTTCAACTGCTTGCACACTAGGGTTCACTGACACTTTCAGCTGCTTGGACTCGCTGACTATTCACAGCACTTTCTGGTGAAGGCGGTATAACATTTTCATCTTCTGCAAGACTCTGCGTAGGAACGAAGTCATCAGCACTCGAATCACTACTTCGGTAATACTGTTCCAGTTTACTTGGTCGTGGTGATGTTTTTGAGGAATGCGTTTTTTTTTGTCAGATTCTGAAGATTCTGATTCTTCATCAGACTGTTCTTGGTATTCAGTACCTGTGTCGGCAATATTTTCATTATCTTTTGCCATGTTTCTGCTGTTTCTGGCATTTTCTGTTTTTTTCCTGCCGTGCTTCTACTGTGAGAAGACAGAGGGCGATGCTCGTCTGTCCCCTCGTTTTCCTCTGAGTTGTCGTCGCTTTCCTCTGACTTGTCGGAACTCTCCTCGTGACCCTCGTTTACATACAGGTCGATTTCTGATTTCAGGCCAGTGTATACCCTCGACGACTTCAAAAGATTTCTTAACTCACCAGAGTTTTCTTTGACGTTATGCACCGTTCTGAGATGTTTGCCCATGTAGATTGCGACAGTTCCACACCGCTTGTTGAATGTAACATAATTGACGTCAAACGGGGAATGTCTTCCTCTTCTATGCCGCCCTTCCTGACGTGCATTTGTATATGACGTTGAAGGTTGTAGCCGTAAAAGAAGCAGCCTGTTATCCTACACATCCTCTTCTTATGATGGCGTCTTTTCTTCTGCTCGCTGTCGCTCTTCAGGGGACTTGCTGCTTTCTTTTTCGTTTTCTTTACGGGCGCTTGGAAATTGCTCTCGCTGTCTGTTGTAAGGGCACTTGCTGTTTTCTCCTTTGCCTTCTTTACGTGTTCGTGGTCGCTCTCACTGTCTGTTGGTGTGGCTTTTCTTTTCCTGGATTTCTTCTCTTCCTCGTCTATCTCAATGTCCTTATCTGCATCACCACCTGTTTGATCTTCGTTTAAGTGAAACGTTTCTGGCGCACAGTCTAGCGTTAACTTGTACATTCCATATAATGTCCCAGTGTCAAGGGCTCTTGAGGCTTGGTCATCAATCTCTCGTTGTAGGTGGCGCTGAGAGATCCAGGACATGCACCCCAAGGCCCGTTTGGCGCACCTTTGTAGCATTTCAAGGCCTAAAGCATCCGCTGCTTGGTAAAGAACTGCACAGTGGTGATAATCGGAGCGAAACGTGTTCCAGTTAATATCTTTGTCCATGTTGTACGGTACTCTTTGTCTTTTTACCTTCAAGACATCCTTCGCTGCTTGGTCATCATTATAAGCATGATATTATATATTATATTAGCTTCTGTTGAGGTGTTTTCGCATGTGTTCAAGGTTTTGAACAAGAATCATAAAGTTGAGCCGATATTAAAACCGAGTGTATTCGCAGATAGTATTAAAGTCATGCTATATATCCTGCAAATTTGAATTTGTTTGATGTAATCCCTAAGAGATATTAACGATCAAATTGTAGCCTCGTTTCCATGTTTGAAAAACTTGTAAACAAGGCTAGAAACAAACCGTTGAGCCGATAATAACGCCGAGTGTATTGGCAAATGATATTAAAGACGTTGTATATATCAGTAGGTGGTAAAAGAGAGTTCTGAGACACCCTCAAATTCCCCTGAATTTCACACAAATATTTCCTGCAGATTTCAACAAATAATACATTATTTTTCATCAGTTCAATTCAACAGATACCACGCAATTCTGATGAGTTTGAGCAGATTTGATAAATTTGTGAGTTGTGTGAAAACTGACAGAAATTGTTGAATTTGTCAGATTTGTTGGGTCTGAAATATTTGTGTGAAATTCAGGGGAATTTGAGGGTGTCTCAGAAGTCTCTTTTACCACCTACTAAAGCTAAATTCAGCACAAGACAAAATCTTGAAATTGGCCAATTTCAAGATTTCTCCGCTGAATTTCCGCACAAAAAAATTAACCATTTTCCAAAATCTCACGCTCATTTGGGGAGAATATTTCTCCCAGTCTCCAATGCCCCAAAGCCAGCGTATCAATTCCATTGCCTAAAATCACTCTTTTGTCATCTTCCGCACTCAGCGCAATTTTGGTCATGTTTTCCGTGAACAAATGGTGCCCTCTGCTGCGGAAGATACTTTGCCTCCTGAGTTGCTTTTGTTTTGTCCTCAAACATTTCACAAAGTTTGCATGTCTCAAACTCTTCCTGATCATGCATTTTTTCACTCCTTTTGCCTTTTGTTCCTCCGTGGTTTCTGCATTCTCCTCAATCAGGAGAGAATACAGTTTTGGTCTCAGGGCGACAAATTCTGTCAAAATGGCACCCTCGCATTCATCTTTCATCAACCCAATCTTTTTCTTGTTCCCTGGCACGATTGGCATTCCATTCAACACTGCCGGATGCTTTGGGGAAAAATCATTTGTGTCAAACCATTCTGCCACATCCCCCGCAATGTCCGCAAAGAAATCTTCCGTTTCAATCTCCAGCACCAAAGAATCTGTGTCGGTATACAGGAGAGAAACATTTTCCCACTTTTTCTTCACATATTTATAGTGAAAATCATACATCAAAAGTTTGGACAAATCCAAGATTGACATCCCAACAAAGATGGGTTTTGACATGACCACTCGCGTTTTTCTCATCTTAACCGCAATCAGAAATTCATCGAAAATTTTCACATCGGCGAAGTTGCATTTGCTCACCAGCTTTTCTGCCCTTTCCGCATCTTTCACCAGTTCAATCGTGACTCGATTTCTCAGGTTTTCTATGGTTTTCCCAAAGACTGAGTTGTTCATGAGTTTGAAGAAATCTTTTTCAAACTTCGTTTTTCCCTTGGATCTCAGGGCAGTGTTTTTGTCAATATAACATTTCATAAATGCTGCTTCTTCAAATTTTATTCCTCGCCTGATCTTTTTCAACTTCATTCCCTGGGAAAGATAAAACGTCAGATTGCGACCGTGCAAAACCATGCCTTCTTTATCCTCCAGATTTTGCGTGAGTTTTTCAATCCCACCCAGCGACAGTTTTTCCGGAGCCAGGGGAAAATCATTGTGATCATCATGCAATTCTGGGGGATAAACGAGATCAACTTCAAGAATGCAGCCTTGTCCTTCTGTTTTCACAAACTTTTCCCAGTTTTCCAAATCTTCCTCATTCATCCACTGGAATTTCCCAACTGGAAGAGGCTGCGACATGGCCCATCCATAAAGGTTGTTTGCGTCCAAATAAACCAGGAAACGAGATGGTTCATTTGGATTGAAATTTTTCATATATTGATTGTTTGCTTTCGCAAATCGTTTGAATGCATTTGCGTTTCCTCCCCTGACTCCTTTTTCAAACATCAACAACTGTTCCACATCCTTCAGCAGTTCCAACTTCACTCCGGTCATTTTCAGCATTGCATCCCAAGCCAACCCAGGGGTGGTAAAATAGTGCGCTGGATCCAGTTCATAGTTTTCTTCGCAAAGTTTTCTGAAACTTTCCATGACATCTGCAAGCAACAGCACATCCGTTTTCAAATAAAGATCGTGAAACTCGCCCATATTTTCCAATTCAAATTCTTCCCAAACTCGCTGGGCATGGGCAAAATCTTCATCTGAGATTTTTTCCTGATTTAATCTGGAAAAAAACGCGGTTTTTTTCGGTAATTGTCGCTCGAATTTGTCAAATCCTGTCATGAATTCATAGGGATAAACTCCTTTTCGCCGCATCAAATCGCTTTTCTCACCAAAAAATCTGGTGATTTCTTTCAATTCTTCTTTGGGGAGATTTTTTGCCAGCAAGTCCAATCCTGCCAGCGTGAATTTGAAGGAATCCAAAAATCGAATTTCATGTTTCACTGAAAATTCTTTCCCTTTTTCCTCATTCCATTCTTTTTTCAACTCAAATTTCAGGGAAAAGGAAATATATTTCTCCTCATTGTTGGGAATGCATGTCACGCTCAAAACTTCATCCATTGTCCCCAAAGCTCGCACAAAAAGATGGGCGTCATAATTTTGCAGATTGTGAAAAAACACAGGGGTGAATTTTGGCCTTTGAAACTTCAGGTTGCAAGATTGATGCGCTGCTCCCCTGAATTTTCCTGAGAAGTGGCAGTGATCCCTAACCTTGGACAGACTTTTTTCTCCAAATTCTTCTCGACACAGCCAGCACACCTCCGCTTCTCGAAATGATTTCCATTCTTGGTTGGTCAGGGGAATCATTTCCTTTTTCGGCAAATTCAAGTGAGCTTCTCTCACTCGGGAAATCAATTTCCGAATGAACTCTTTGGGGAGTTCTTCATTTTCATTTGCAGCTCTTTTCAACACAGGCTCCATTTGCAAAAACGGGGAAACGAGATGAAACGCAAATCCGCAGGGAATATGCTCGTGGGTTTTTTGAGTTCCCCCCAGCGGTTTCAAAATTGACTCAAAATCTGCATATCCAACAACAGGCAGATGCATCATTTTTGGGAAGTTTTTGAAGGAACAAGTTCCTCCTGGAAGTTCAATTCTCGCGGCTTCAAAATCTCCGCAAATGGTTTTGTGTTTCTCCAGACTTTCCACTCTGGGAAATGAATTGAGGCATCTTTTGCAGAAAAATCTTTCATGCCCATTTCGCGAAACTTGAGAGCTTGCCAAGCGGGAGAAATTTTTCACCAGACAGAAGTGCGTTTTGAATTCTTCTGTCAGCAGAATCAAATCCACATGAAGTCCCCTTTCTTCCTTGGTGATTCTCAGGGGAAAAACAGATCCATTCCAGCCAAAAACGTTCACTGAAATGCCAGGATTTCTGGCCTCAAAAAACTTGATTTTTTCCACGGCCATGGGAAATTCGCAACCATCCCAATTCATCTCTTCCGTTTGTTCTCGCAAAGTCGGTGTGATTCTTTCCGGATGAACTTTGACCATATTTGCGGCTCTGCCCAAGCACCATTTAAAACACATCTCGTCTTCATTTTGCATGTTGATCACGGCTTTCTTGTTTGCCAAATCAGCAGGCAGTTCAATCCACCCAGATCCTCGCAGGGGGTTCCAGCGCACAAAATGAATTTCCAAACGCAAAACTCTTTCAAACATCCAATTGCTTCCCCTGCGATTGAAGTTTTCCAGATTCTCAATCATTTCTCTTTCCATTTCATCCAGAATCTCTGGGTTGTTCCCCAAATTCCTTTTCTGCCGGGAATGGAAAAATGGATTTTCAATCACTTCCTCCCCAGAAGCCAAATTGGTTTGGGACATTTCCACATTCAAAACGCATTTCACTCTTGTTTGTGGATTTTCTCGCAGGAGCCTGAGAACCAACCATCTTGCTTTCCGGAAAAAATCTTGGGGAGAAATGGAATCATCTCCTTGAATGACAAATTGTCTCGCGAATCCTCGCAAAGCGGATTGCCCTTCTTCCACGGCAAGTCTCTGTTCCCACAATCTTCTGACTTGTTCTTTCAATCTTTCCACTGCGGGATTGGCTCTTCTCCGAACATCCGCGTCATCCACACTTTCCAACCAATTTGTCCAATCGATAACCGTATCCACATTTTCTTCAATCGCTCTGGGAATGACTCTGGGGGGAACAATTCTTCTTTCCGGAATCAAAAAAGGCACATTAATTTCTGGATTTTCGTCATCTAGGTTGGCTCGTCTTTTTCGAGTTTTTGGCTGATTTTTTCCCCCTCCTTGCCAAAGATTTTCAACTAAAAACTGTACCAGTTCATCTTTTTTCAATCGCGACCAACCTCGCAAATTTGTCGTTCGCGCAAATGATTGCCATGCAGCCAGTGACATTTTAATGGAGAAAAAAATCTTTTTTCCCCATTTAAAATGAAGTTTTCAATTCAGGAAGAAGGAAAAGAAAAACAAATTTTTTTCACATTCAAAGAAGCATCAGAAAAAACTGGTCTTCCTTCCAAAACGATTTTGCGAGTTCTCAACTCAGGCAAAAGCAAATATACCAGAAGAACCGACCAAAAAGTGTTCTGGATTCAGGAGGAAGAAGACTCACCATTCATCCAGATTGACGGGGAAGACTTTTTGAAAATGACTTGATGAAAATGTTTTTCCTGAATTGACTCAGGGAAAATGAATTTTGTTGAATTTGACATTTCTCCGGAAACTGATTTTTGGAATGAAATTCCTCCGGACATTATTTCCCCAAATTATTTGAGGAAAAATTTTTTTCCAAATTTTTTGAATGAAATAATGTCCGGGGGAATGAAAAATCTCTCCAAAAATAGATTTCAGAACGAAAAAACGCCCACAAAAATGGATTTGGGATGAAAAATCTCCCTGAAAACGAATTTTGAGATGAAAATCTCTCCGGGGTTTGAAAATCTTTCGCTGAAAATCAGCATGAATTGTCAATTCAAGAAAACTTTCTGCCCATTTCAGCTAAAACTCAGTTAACTAAATTGGAGAAATGATTGGTTAAAATTGAGCTTTATCCAGATAAAATGGGATTTTAATTTTTTATTTCCTTTTTTTCACCAGAGAAAAAATGTCGAAATCAGCAACGCATTTTTCAATCTCCGATGGGAAAAAAACCAAAAATTTCACTTCCATCAATTCAGCGGCAAAAGAATATGGAATCTCAAATTGCGCAATCACAAATGCATTGAAAAAGAATAACTCAACCATCACCCGGAGGTCGGACAAGAAAAAATTCTTCCTCGGCGAACCAAAAGCGGAAGATTCACAACTTTCTTGCGAAATCGATTTTTCTTCACTCCCAATGGATGAGGAATGGTTTGAAAAATTCAAGATCGCTGTTTCATCTTTTGATGAACTTTGTCGAATGATTGCGAATAAATTATTCGCGGATGAAGATCTCGAATTGGACTGGAAGAAAAAAGAATTGAAATACAACGATGAAACTGTTTGTTTCATCAAAATCATTTCCATCATCTGCAGAGTGATTTTTGAGGTGAACAAAGAGAAAGCCCTAGCAGAACTGAAGGAGAAGATGGGAAAAAAAGATTTTCAACCCTTGAAACGATTGTCATTTGTCCCATCTTTGAGGAAAAATGAAAGAACATTTCACGTTGACATATTCAATAAAATCAGGAAATTCAAATAAATTTTCCCCTGATTTCTTGCATGATTTTTCATTTCCGGGAAATGAAAATTCTCAACCCTCAAATTTTTTCTCCCATTCCTTCTCAAACTTTTCCAAATCCAACCCCAAATCAATCACAATCCCATCAATCGCTTCCATTGAAAACAAAAATTCATCCCTGTCGAATTTTCCTCCCCGCAAAGCGAAGCGCAAATCACTCAATGTTTTCTCGTAGGTGGTGAAAGCGAACTTCGCCATCTCAATTTTGCTTTTCAGGTTCTTCATTTCATTCGCGGTTTTGACGACCAAACCCAATCCTGAAATCACTCCCAACACGATTGGATTCATTGTTGCTGCCCCAGCAATCGTCCCGATTGCAACCAAACCGGAAGAGGTCAAATTCAGGAGCAGATTCATTTTCTTGAATCGGCCATGCGCTCGTTTGAGGCACCAGAATCTTTTGTGATAAAATCGGAAGAGTTTTTTGATCTCTTCCAGTTCTTCTTCCTGAATTGTGGGGTCAATGTGATTGAAACCAAAGATGCTTTGTTTTCGCGTGGGTTTCGCCTTCGCTCCCTCCAGTCGCTCAGCTCCCTCCGGTCGCTTCGCTCGGCTCGTTTCTCTCGCTCTCATTTTCTAGATAATTTCAAAAAGAAATGTGACTTGGGCAGTCCCAACATTCAATGATCGATCATGTATTCTTGCTGAAAATAATTCTCCTTCCTTATAAACAACATTTGAAAAAGAAAATAATTGAATTCTATTATCTCTGCTAACCCTCGTTCCACTTTGTGATTCTTTATCTGGGAGATATAAAGTCAGTTGTGGAAAAGAAGATGTTTTCGATAAAATTTGGGCATATGCTTTAATTAATTTACATCGGATGGGGATGACTATATCATTGAAAAAATTATCAAAAAGTATATTTATGGCGTCTCCAGATGATTTTCTAAATCTTCCAATCAGCATGAAATTGTTCTTCAAATTTGAATTGAGCAATTTGTGGCCATTCAAATCCAAGTCAGCCTCCATGACCATTTTCCCGCCCTCAAAAACGAAAGGGGAATCGAAGACGCTGCTTTCAACATCAGGTTGAGAACCAGCAACTCCATATATGATCAGCTTTGCGTTTCCTTTTTCAGCTGACTCGGCAGTTCCCCGCCATTTCAGATCCAGGAAAATAAATTCAGGTGGGGAAATCCTCCATTTATGCATGTGGATAATGGATCTGGAATACCCCGAAAACTTCTTTGTTGATTGTTGATTGATATTCAGACTGGCGCTCACAACGTCGACACTCACACCATCCATTGACGCGGGGAAGAATTCAATGCAAATCGTGTATTCTCCCTCTGGGAGTTTAAACATATTGAATCCAAGTCTCCCAGAGTATTCATTAAAAAGATCTTTTGTGATTTCCAAGTCATAGGCCTTCTTGTTGAAATGATGCGGCGAATCTGGAAAATCACTTATCCCAGTCACTGTCATATGATGTTCAGAGCTGGATTCATCCACATCTTCCATCAGATAGCGGAATGCGTCCTTTGGGTGAGAGGTTGACGTGATATGCGATTCATTTACGTATTTTTTGATCTTCTCTTCTAATTCCATCGTGTGGGCTACCACACCTCCTATCGCATTATCCACATAAGATTTTGACGTGGGTTGTCGCTTCAGAGTTGGCGTTGCAATATTGTTGATTTGTTGCGAGTTCATATCCAGGTTTCCAGTCATTGTTCCACCTTCCAACGAAAGCTTTTTCGCGGATTGGGCATCCACATATCGCATATTTGCGCCCTGATCGGCAACTTCGGGATCTTTCACGTTAAAAATGGTGTGATTTCCCATATCCAAAGCCGTCTCCATTGGAAACGTCTCTTTGCGGCTGAGAAAGATATTTTTGGTGTCATTATAAGAAACCAGGTTGTTGTATGCGGCTCCCAAATCATGCCATGTTTGCTGTTTTGAGTTTTTCACGTTGAAAAGTTCTTTTAAATCAATATCCTTCGTGACTTCATGAGTTGGTTCAGGAGCAGCAGGGTGGAATTTCTTCAGAGTGACCATATTCACCGCTGACAAATCCTGGTTTTCATCAGTGTCCAGATTGACGATCAATTTGCGATTCATTTCTATTTCCCCGGGGTTGATGAGTTTTTGTCCCCTGAGATCAAGATCCCCAGTCATATGGGAAGACCCATCCACCTGGAGAGAATCTGCCCGCAATTGCGTTGCAAGCGTGTCAACTTGGTGCTTTGTGATTGCATCCGAATTCCCCGTTCCTTCAGCGACATTTGTCAGGCGTTTCCTTTGCAGGTCGAAGTCCCCTGCCGGCGTTAGCTTGAAACCAACTCCTGGCAATCCATCTTTTCCATCTTTTCCTCCCTGGGCGCGGGTGCTTGTTTCAGACAGCAATCCATTTGAATAACTCATTTTAAATGCGTTCATCAAAGTTTTTGGCAATGAATTTCCTCGGCTTATCCACATACAGGAAAGAGAACGGATCATGCGTTGCTTTCCGATAATCTTCTTTGCTGACATTGTTCTCCCTGCAGATCGCCGTAATTTCTTTGTTGCTTGGGAATTCGAAGATGCAAAAATGCGAGCAATTCAGGCGGATATCTTTTGGTGTTCCGAAATAACTTTGCGAAAGATAAATCACAGAACATTTCTTGTGCCTGCCCTGAATGAAATAATCAATCAATGGCTTTTGGTTTTTTTCGGAAACAAAATCATCGAAAACAACCAGCTTTTGATTCTCCCCTGACAATTCAGAAACTGGGATGATTTCATCCGGGGATGCTTCCACGACGTCATACCCAGCTTCTTTGCTGATTGGGCGAAATGTTTTCAGCAGATGTTGATATTTGGTTTGGTCAAGATTTTTCGCATAGAGGAAAATTTTATCGTAGAAGAGCAGGCGAAAAATCATATCCAGGAGAACATTTGTTTTCCCCGATCCTGAAGGGCCACAGATCAACATTCTGAAAGTTCGATCCGGCATGAACGGGTGAAGTTGTTTGAAATTCGTGATTGGATCTTGACAATCATAATTTGGAATCTTCATTTTATTAATGAACATGGCGTTCTTTATCTTGTTCTTCACCCCAAATTTGTGTTTCTGGGATATAAAATGAGTTTATTGAAATGGCAAGAAATGGCCAAAAGCAAATCTGCTTTGGGGAAAAAAATCAACTTTGTTCACAATGCTATCACCCAGAAAAAGTTGGGTGAAGAGACAAGTCAAATCGGACTTGAAAAAACATTCAAACCCATCACAGCGAAACTGGATGAGGTGATTGAGTCGAATTTGGGGTCGCTTCAGCCACTTCCCCGGAAAAAGAAAAAAGCCAAACCAGCGGAGATTGATTATCTTCCCGAAGTCGATCCATTTGAAGAGATGGATGTTGAAGGCCTGTTTGATGAGGCCGTTCCATCCCAACCCAAGAAGCAAATTCCAGCAGGGCCGCCAACATATGAAGAAGTTGTGGAAGAGATGGGGGAAGATCCACCTGAATATGAAGAAGACGACTCTCCCGATTATGCTCTTGCGCCGGGAGATGAAGAGGATGAGGAAGGAGATAAAACCAATCAGATATTGAGAGACCTGGACCTCACGGATTACAATACTGTGGAAAAAACTCTCAGGGAAAATGTTACAACAGCGAGGAAAATCCAGTATCTCGGTGATCTTGTGAACATAGCAAGATTCCGCAGAAATCAGTTGAAAGGTTACAAATCATCCTGGTCCAAAAAATTCCAAAGAGGGGAAATAACGGAAGAGCAAAAGAAGTTGCAACATCAAAGGATAGATCGCGCAGCCCGAGTTCTGACTGAATACATAGATCATTATAAAGAAAAAGGGGGAAAGATGATGGAGGAAAAGAAGAAGACGGGTTCGGGGTTGAAAAAAAGAAAAAAAGGTGGATCCATCCGTTTTTTCTCCAACCCCGCAGATCTGCTCCAGAAACTTGAGGTCATCGTTGGCTCCATTCTCGCGGGGAATACGAATCAGGGGATCAGAAACACTGGAGTTGGCATTCTCGATCTTCTCCTGAAAGAAAACGCCATCAACAAATCCCAGCATGAGAAGCTTTTCAGAAAGTATTTCAAACTCTAAAATGGAAATCGAAAGAGAAATTGTCCTGTCATCCTTTTCCGTCAAGACTGGGGGAAACAAACCAGAAAATTTCACAACAAAATTCAATCGGCCCATTGTTTTGGATCCAAATTCCCAATATGTTGTTGGGTTGAACAGAATTATCAATATGAGTTTTACGTGGTATAACATCAATGTGGCATTGAAAAATCAGCTGATCAGATTCAGCTCTGACGGTGGGTAAACATTTTCCGATATCACCTTTCCCGCTGGGGTTTGGGATTATTTCACTTTGAATGCGGCAATTCGAAACGCAACAGGCCCCCTCGCAGGATCCACCCCAGGAAAGAATGAAAAATTCCCAATCAATCTTGCTTTCTCTCCCACAACTTTCAGAGTAACAATCACGCTGGAAGAAAACTGGCAACTTGATCTCGAGAAATCCAACTTTGGCGATCTCATTGGTTTCGATAAAAAGATTCTGAAAGACAAAGTCAACATTGGCCCCAGAGTTCCAAACCTCAGTCAAGATACTGATATGTTGAACGTGCATTGCGATCTCACAAGTGATTCGCTTGTGGATGGGGAAGAGAGCGATATCATCTTCTCCTTTTCCACATCTGTTCTGCAGGCCTCCTATAGTTTCACTCTTGAACCCATGAGAGTGATGTTCAGCCCTGTGAATAAAAACAGAATAAGCTCCATTCGGATTTATATCACCGATGGGAAAAGGCGGATTGTTGATTTGAATGGAGCTGATACAGCATTCTCGCTTATCTTGAAAAAACAAATAAAATGAAAAGTTATGAATTCTCTCGTTTTTTCCACCCCCAGCTGGGGCGGTTTGTCTTCCGGCACAAAGGAACAGGTGTCATTGTAGATAATATTTTCAAACCAATGAGGAAGGTCGCATCAGTCGTCTTCAAGAAATTCGCAAAACCCATTGCGAAAAAAGCATTGGAATCAGGAATTTCTCACGCTGGGGATAAACTCGGCAAAAAAGCAGTTGAAAAATCTGGTGATTTGATCATGAAAAAGCTGGGAAATATGAGAAAGGGGAAGCCATCAGGCAAAACAAAACCGCCAGCTCTCGCTTCGCTCGCTTCGCTTCGCTCAGCTCGACCACAATCAGCCCCTGCGTCAACCTCCGGAGAAAGTTCTGATGCTATATTGAACAGGTTGATCTCTGGGCAAGGCATCCGAAAAAGAAAAAAATAATATAAAATGGCTTTTCGATCGAATGAATATCTTCAAAGAAATGAATTAGTACGCTTCCAGCTGGATGACACAATCCGAGCTCCAGCTAATGGGCAACATCAACAAAAAAGTGGTTATAAATTCACGATTAATGACCGATCCGCATTCTATGATTGGTATAACGCTTATTTCGAGGTGCAGTTTCAACTCCAGAAAATAGCAGACGGCGCTGGGTATGCCGCAGCTGACAGAATCACAGTGATCAATGGCGCTCATTCCCTGATTAATCACCTGAAGATTAGTTCTGCTGGAAAGATTGTTTATGAGACTGATAATCTGCATAACGTTACTTTTATTAAAAATTTGCTAGAATACTCCGATGACTTCAGCAGATCAGTCGCCAAGAACAGTTTCTGGTATTTGGATACTGATGCAACAACCGCTAATACGAATGCAGGATTTGAAGCTCGGCGGGTGCAATCTCAAGCAGTGCAAAACAATGGAAACGGTGGTGCAAAGAACATTAACACGATCATTCCCCTGAATCGCTTTGCCTTTTTCGAAGAGTTGGAAGATAAGATGCTTGTGCCCATGCAGCTGCAATTTGAGATTAAGCTTCAACAGGATAATGAATTAATTCATATGGCTAATGGCACTGATGCTGGAAGAGTTGTTGTGAATAGGTTTTTGCTTTGGGTCCCCAGATTGACACCGAAAGATTCTCTTTATGACAAATTTGTCAGTTCATTCCTGAAAGAAACACAATGGAAATATCTGAGAGAGATGTATTCCGAATCAGCTCCTACGCAGTCATCAGGATTCTTCCAGATATCCGCAAGTATTGACAATGTTAAGCATATTTTTGTTTATCTTAAAAGAACCAATGATGACGCTAAAGAAGAAGATAGCCCTTATCTGATGGACACTTTCAAGCTGAATGCAGCGGATGCAAACTCATCCTTGTCGAACTGCCGGCTGGAATATGGAAACGGAGTTTTCTACCCGGAAACAGAGTATGACAGTGAATCAAAAGTGAGGATTTTCCAGGATGTCATGGCTTATGCAATGAGGAAAAATGATTTCAACACAGGGACACAGTTGAATCTGGCCAATTTCAAGTCTCTTTTCCCGTTGATCTATTTCAATCTGACTTATCAAACTGAAAAACCGACAAGAGATCCCAAGCAGCTGATATTCAGGTATCGATTGAACGCAGATGCAGCGGCAAACTTCAATGTACATGCGATAGTTCTCTATGAAGAAGAAGTGAAAATCGATAAGATTGGAAATGAGCTGGTTATCGTGTGACGTGTGATCTGTGAAAAACATATCTTGTCATTTAAAATGACAACATATCACCCATATAAAGTAAATCTGTCGGAAGGGCAAAAAAGCAAGCTTGGAAGAGCATTCCGAACAAAAAGCCCTATCACCCTGAGATTGGGTGGCAAACAAACAAGCGGAAGTGATGAACTGATGCTCACGGCAAATCAAATAAATCGAATCGGCAAAGCCGCATCTCAGGGAAAGGGAGTTGAAATCAAGATATCAAAAACGCAAATCCGAAAAGTGATGAGGCAAGGCGGAAGTCTTTTCTCTGCTATTGTTCCCCTGGCTCGTTCCCTGGCACCCACCCTGGCAAAGACACTTGGACTGTCAGCATTGGCTGGTTTGGCGAGTGAAGGAGCGAGTCAAGTCGTGAAAAAAATAAGCGGGAAGGGAGGCGGGCAAACGGGCGGATTTCTCATTCCCCAAGATAAAATTCAGAAACTGATTGACAATAAACATCTGTTGACAAATAAGCAGAAACAGGATATTTTGACTGCCCTGAAATCAGGAGGACAACTGACGATGAAACCATCAGCAAAACAAGCTGGTGGGGCATTGGGAACAATTCTGGCTTCCATCGGTATTCCACTGGCGCTGGACATGGTGAAAAATTTGTTTGGGAAGGGAGCGCCTAGAGTTGGTCGCCCCAAAGGAAAAGGAGCTCCAAGAGTTGGTCGCCCCAAAGGAAAAGGCGCTCCAAGATTGGGAGCTCCTTCCCTATATCACGCGTTGAATCCACCTCCCCCATTTATCGGAAGCTGGAAAAAAGGGATGGGAAAAAAATCCAAAAAAGGAACGGGACTTCTGCTGGGAACGAAAAGTCCATTCAACAATATCCCAGTTCTCGGGGCGATTCTTTGAAACCCAAATTCGTGAACAAACCACTGAGCAACCTTGATCTTCTCCAGTGGATTGATTTTCTGAAAATTCCCAATTTCAAAGGGATTTTCGCCAGGGATGAAGCCATGCCCCGAGAACACAGCCCCTGCATCATCAATCTTGATTCGCTTGAAAATGCCGGAACTCACTGGGTGTGCTGCGCTCCCTCTGGGAAATTCACGTGGTATTTCGACTCTTTTGGGATGGGATTTCCCCAGGAATTCAAAAGTTCCAAACCGGTGATTTGAAACAGCAGTCAGTATCAAAACATAGACAGCGTTCTTTGCGGGTATTATTGCTTGTTTTTCCTCCATCAATGGTCGCAGGGGAAAGATTTCTATGATATTCTCCAGCCTCTCAGTCTGACTGACTCGGGGGAGAATGAAAAATTCATAAAAGAATATTTCGATTGAAAATAAAATCATATTGCGTGAAGGAAAAAAAACAAACTGATTGCGTGAAACCAACTGGGTATATGACCGCAAAAATGGCAGAAAAATGTGGTTTTGTCATTGCGCTTCCTGCGGAATCAAAAAAACAAGATTTGTGAAAGCGAGCAGAGCGAGCCGCGGAGCGAAATCGGGAAACTGAATCTGCCCCCACAAGGTGGGGGCTTTGGTGAACTTGCGCTGACTGGCGTGGCTCATGCGCTGCCTTGGATTGGGAAAAAAACAGTTGAAATGGGTCGTTATGGAGCTAGTGAATTGTTGCGAAACAAAAACGCTCAAAAGAAAGCATTGGATTTTGCCCTGGACAAGATGAAACCATTTCTTGCCAAAACCTCTGCTGATATGATGAATGAGCTGAGCACAGCGATTAGACCAAACAGAAAATATAAGACAGATCGAGCAGATTTGGATGGCGGTGCTTTAGATATTCATTCCCTGATTGGGAAGCTGCCAAGACCAAAGAAAGGTTTCACTTTGCCTGGACATAATTATACCGGCCCCTGGAACCCACTGGAAAAACAAGTCAGATTTGATGAAAAGGGAAAAATTCTCGAAATCTGGCAGCAGCCCACAGGAAAAACAGACGCAGTTGCTATGCAGCACGATGTGGATTATTCAGTCTGCGCGAAGGAAAAGAATCCGCGCAAATGCAAGAACGAAGCAGACAGGAAAATGGTTGCCGCTTTGGATGCCATTCCCTGGAAAGAAAGACAGTGGGGTCATACTTTGGCGCGAAACACAATTCAAGCAAAACAGAAACTTGGCCTCGGTGCCCCAAAAAACGGGAAAAGATTTTGAGTGAAGGCTGGGCTCAAAATCTGGCAAATGAATTACACCGGCCAATCAGGCGGCGCTTTCCAAAGAGGCGAGTCATAGCATATGGGATTGACAACATCTGGGCGGCTGATCTGGTCGAGATGGGGAAATTTTCGAGGTGGAATAAAGGGATCAGATACCTGCTGATGGTGATCGATGTTTTCTCAAAATTCGGTTGGATTCGTCCCCTGAAAGACAAGCGAGGTCAAACAGTGGCTGATGCTTTCCGAGATATATTCAAGGGGCGAAAACCGAAAATGCTCTGGACTGACAAAGGAAGTGAGTTTTTCAACGCAACAATGAAAAATCTGCTTGATAAGAATGGGGTAAAATTGTATACAACGGAAAATGAAGAGAAATCGTCTGTTGTTGAACGCTGGAATCGGACCATGAAGGAGAAACTCTTCCGGATGTTTTCTGCTAACAATAATACAATTTTCTTTGATAAACTTGATAAGTTAGTGGATGAATATAACCGTCGTTTTCATTCGAGCATTCGGATGAGCCCCGCAGAGGCGAGCAAACAGGAAAATGAGAAAAAGGTTTTCGCTAATCTTTTCAGCGATATGATTTATGCAAAACATACCCCAGCAAAATTCAAAGTCGGCGACAGGGTTAGAATTTCAAAATATAAGCGAAAGATATTCGACAAAGGTTTCACCCCGAACTGGACAGAGGAGATATTTGTGATTGATGAAATATTGAGCACAAATCCTGTAACGTATAAATTAGTTGATCTGCTGGGAGAAAAAATCACTGGATCGTTTTACGAAGCAGAATTGTCGCATACTGAGCAAAATGTTTTCCGCATTGAAAAAGTTCTTCGCCGCGATCACAAGAAAAAGAAAGCCTTGGTAAAATGGAAA
Source organism: Cladopsammia gracilis (assembly GCA_022457155.1). Classification (NCBI taxonomy): domain Eukaryota; kingdom Metazoa; phylum Cnidaria; class Anthozoa; order Scleractinia; family Dendrophylliidae; genus Cladopsammia; species Cladopsammia gracilis. Next base: position 83,038 of record JAJGOT010000957.1, read on the forward strand.
GGCTATTCCGATAAATTCAATTCTTGGATTCCGCTGAGTGATGTGGAAAAACTTGGCTGAAAAAGTTAGAATATGAATGTTTGCCATTCATATTCATGATTTCAAATCACCGCTTTCTTTCAATTCCCCGTGGATTTCCCAGAGGAGACAATTTTGCTTTTGGAGTTCCTTTTTGAGAATCTTGTGTTCCTTTTTTAGAATCTTGTGTTCCTCCTGGAGATTGGCAAAAGATTCAAAAAGTTTTTCAATTTCATCGTCTCGCCACTCCTCTTCCTCAACTTCCGCCATCTCTGAATCAGACACAATAAATTCATCATCCGATGTTGTTGGGGTTTCATCTTCGCTTCTTATTTCTTCCTCTGAACATGTGGAACAATCTTCATGGTCACTCGCACTGAGGCTCGCTTCGCTCGCTTCGCTTCGCTCGGCTTCATTGGAAAATGCTTTCTCAAGATCCATTTTATTTCCAATGACATTTTTTGAAAATGGTTTGGATTATTTTTTCTTGTTCCGCCCGTCTGGATGGGAGTTTGCGCAGTTTGAAATCATCTTCATTTGGATTGAAACCGTTCTTCTTTAACAGGGCGAAAAGAACTTGATGGCAATTGAGAAACTTTTTTCTGCTGGGATGAAGGTCATTATATGCAAGTGAAAAATATTTAAAGTCGTCGATGAGGAATTTTTCCAGATGCTCATAATCATTTCCATCGTGACCTGTTATGTGATTAAAAATTGCATGATCGTTGCCATGGACTTTTTTCCACTTGGTAGCTTTGACGAAATCCCGGACTTTTTTTCTTGTGATTTCGCCACGGGGAATTTGGGAGAGAATTTGTTCTTGATAAAATTCGAGATCTTTGAGTGGAATTTGATTTTTCCCCTGATTTTTGCGGATGATATTTTTGAAATGTTCCAGCCTGGGATTTTTGTGAGATTGCCATGTTGTGCGGGTTTCTTGTATAATTTCAGGAGTGAAATCGATTTCTTCTTCTTCAGAATCAGACATTTTCTTGCCTGGGGAAAAGATTTTGGGATTTGAAAAGAATTTTTTTGTGCGGAAATACAGCGGAGAAATCTTGAAATTGGCCAATTTCAAGATTTTGTCTTGTGCTGAATTTAGCTTTAGTAGGTGGTAAAAGAGAGTTCTGAGACACCCTCAAATTCCCCTGAATTTCACACAAATATTTCCTGCAGATTTCAACAAATAATACATTATTTTTCATCAGTTCAATTCAACAGATACCACGCAATTCTGATGAGTTTGAGCAGATTTGATAAATTTGTGAGTTGTGTGAAAACTGACAGAAATTGTTGAATTTGTCAGATTTGTTGGGTCTGAAATATTTGTGTGAAATTCAGGGGAATTTGAGGGTGTCTCAGAAGTCTCTTTTACCACCTACTTATATCCTGCGAATTTGAGGAAGTGTGATAAAATCCCCTCAGAGATATTAACGTTCAAAGTATAGCCTCGTTTGCATGTTTGACGCACTTTTGGGTCCGCCATATTGGACAAAATTCAACTGTTAATAACTCGCACGTTTTAGAAGCTGTTTCCTTGACTTTAGCAACACGGTTAGATCACTTTGGGATCTCACTCGATTGGTATAAACACTGCCATAAACACAAGATCTGACGATGTTATTAACGGTTGAAATTTGCAGCTAATTAATTATTCAGTTATTAATTACTCCTAAGCACAATGATGAATTCACGCAAAACTTACATCAAAGTGTTCCTTTCCTGATGTATCAACTACATCTATCATAAAAGTCTAAATAAACTCTCGTCCTTTGTCTCTAAAAGCCATAAAGTGATTTCTTGAGGGGAGGGTTAAATATCTAAAGATAAACTGCTGACTATGCAAAAGCAAACACTTTCGGTTGGGAAAAAAGCTTCCTAGAGTAGCACTAGGACCTTAGGGTTAGGGTTAGGTCGTGCATAGTCTTAAAAAGGTCTAAATAGAGTACAAATGCGGAGCACAAAAGAGCGTGTACTCACCGCTCCATGGCTTGTCCCTGCTGTGATGACCAGCTTCATGTACGGACACTGATATGTCTTAAAACGTACCCCATCATAACTCCTAAAGTGTTAGCGCTTTAGACTTCAAATTTAGCAGATAGTACAAAGTCATAAGGTTAGTAGATTGACAGTGTCGATGTCTCATTCTGACGTCATTATGACATCATTGAAAATGGCTAAGAAGAAACATTTTTGAAAATTAAATGCTGAATGGAGAAAGATATGGACTTGTTCTTTGATGTGCTACATCTAAAGATTATTAGGATGTTCAGTGCCAAGTTTCAGATGATTTGCATAAATTGTCCATTTTTTATAATTGTTTTCTTTGAGAAAAATTCTACAGTGGCAATCCTGACTCTTGGATGGCCTCATATTTTGAAACCTAAATTCTAAATGGAGACAGATATTGTGCGATTTCTATGAAAAGTGCACAAAACGCACGTTTGGGGGCCATTTGGTGATATAACGTGGAAATAAGTTAAGCGACATTTTGCCATTTCGGCGGGACAGTTTCAGTACTATGCATTTACGAAAAGTGTTCACGAAGTGCGACGGCTGAAACCGATAATGCCCGAAATATTGACAAAGAAGCTCCGTAATTTTTTGTCCTAGGAGCCAACAAATGTCTTATAAGTTATGACAAACAAACAATTTAGTTTTCTATCTTAGAAACATCGAGTAAGCAAATGGAAAGAAGTAAAACAGCTCAAAATAGACTGAGCCGTTATAACGCACGCATTTTGGTTTCAGATAAATGTCACGAGTGACACTGCCTCTCCAGCAAACAAAGGCAACTTTGATTTCCAGCTAAACTTTAATCCACTTCAATCATTGCAATCCTGCGCTTTATCTCCAAACTACTACTTTTGTTTTGTACTATAGGATCTTTTTATCCAACTAAGTTGTATAGTTTGTGCCATTCGGCGATATAACGTGGAAATAAGGTAAGCGAGATTTTGCCATTTCGGCTGGACAGTTTCATTACTATGCATTTACGAAGAGTATTCACGAAGTGCGACAGCTAAAACCGAAAATTCCCAAAAAATGGACGCAGAGGCTTCGTAATTTTTCTCTTAGGAGCCAAAAAAGACTCATAAGTTATCACAAGCAAACAATTTAGTTTTCTATCTTTCAAACATTGACTAAGCAAATGGAACGAAGTAAAGCAGCTCAAAATGGATTGAGCCGTTATAACGGACGCATTTTGGTATCCAAGAAATGTCACGATTGACACTGCCTCTCCAGCAAACAAAGGCAATTTTGATTTCAAGCTAAACTCTAATCCGCTTCAATCCCTGCAATTCTGCGCTTTATCTCCAAACTACTAGTTTTCTTTTGTACTATAGGATCTTTTTATCCAACTAAGTTGTATATTTTGTGCCATTTGGCGATATAACGTGGAAATAAGCTAAGCGAGACTTTGCCATTTCGGCGGGACAGTGTCATCAGTATGCATTAACGAAGAGTATTCATGAAGTGCGACGGCCAAAACCGAAAGTGCCAGAAATATTGACGATCAGGCTCCGTTATTTTTCTCCAAGGAGGCAACAGAATGTCTCATGAGTTATAACGAAGAATTAATTAATTTTTCCACCTTACAAACATTATTCTAAGCAAATTCAACGAAGTAAAGCAACTCAAAATAGACTGAGCCGTTATAACGCACGCATTTTGGTTTCCGATTAATGTCACGATTGACACTACCTCTCCAGCAAACAAAGGCAACTTTGATATCAAGCTAAACTGTAATCCACTTCAATCCTTGCAATCCTGCGCTTTATCTCGAAACTACTACTTTTGATTTGTACTATAGGATCGTTTTATCCAACTAGGGTGTATATTTTGTTCCATTTTGCGTTATAACGTGTAAATAAGTTAAGCGACATTTTTCCATTTCGGCGGGACAGTGTCATTGCTATGCATTTACGAAGAGTATTCATGTAGTGCGACGGCTAAAATCGAAAGTGCCCGATTTTATTGACGAATAGGCTAGGTAATTTTTCTCCTAGTAGCCAACAAATGTGTCATATGTTATGACAAACAAACAATTGATTTTCCCATCTTACAAATATTAACTAAGCAAATGCAACGAAGTAATGCAGCTCAAAATAGACTGAGCCGTTATAACGCACGTATTTTGGTTTCATATAAATGTCACAATTGACACTGGCCTCTCCAGCAAACAAAGGCAACTTTGATTTGAAGATAAAATGTAATCCACTTCAATCCCTGCAATCCTGCGCTTTATCTTCAAACTACTACTTTTGTTTTGAACTATAGGATCTTTTAATCCAACGAAGTTTTTTTTTTAAATCTCACTTTTGCGCACACCAGATCTGAATATCGTCGTACTGGTCTCAAATCAACGCCAAATCGGGCAAACATTGCGATTTCTATGAAAACTGCGTGCGGAGTAAATTTTGGCAGAAGCTCACTTTTCCGAACACCAGATCTCAAAATCGTCGTACTGGCCTCAAATCATCGATGAAAAGCGAAAACAGTGGCATTTCTAACAAAAGAGCACAAAACGTACATTTGGGGCCGTGCGGAGCAAGTTTTGGCTAAATTTAACTTTAGACCACACCCGATCTGAAAATCGTCCTATTGGCCTCAAATCATCGCCAAAAATTGAAAACGGTGCCATTTCTATGAAAAGTGCACAAAACGCACGTTTGTGGCCGTGCTGAGCATGTTTTGGCAAAATCTCACATTTGAGCTCATCAGATCTCGAAATTGTCGTACTGTCCTCAAATCATCGCCAAGCGAAAAGAGTGGCATTTCCATGAAAAGTGCACAAATCCCACGTTTGGTGCCGTGCGGGGCAGGTTTTGGCTAAATCTCACTTTTTGTTTTGTTTCAGTACCTCTCAATGGTTGTCTTCTCCGGAGATATTCTTTCATGTGAGTAAAAACAAAAAGAGATTGATCTGCAGGGTAGGCTTGTAAAAGCACTGAAGGCAGCTTGTATCCTGGTCTACTTTGTTTTATGTGCTCTGGCAAAGCAAATTCAAATTCAAAGAATGTAGGCCCCTCTTTCATAAACTGGGTGTCTAGTAGGTGGATGCTTTGTCCTCTATGTACAGAGACAAGTGCAATTAACATTGTCAGTTTTAGTGTCAAGTATCCCTGATACTTTGCAAGCCATCAATTCCAACCGTTGGCTGAGATGGTGAACTGCATTGCAGTGGGGTTGGACTAGAAGAATGACCGACTGGGGAAGTAATAGAGGGTGATCCGTTAGGAGGTTAAGTAGAAGCGTGAACCATGGTTGTGTTGTCCAGAGCGGAACAATTAGGAGACCTGAGGATTGGTCTTGTTCGATCTTCTGTAGGCAGTTGGCAATGAGGCTGAAAGGGGGAAAGGCATAAAAGTAATGATCTTTCCAGTCCATGAAAAAAGCATTAATAAACTGTTCCCCAGGGTCAGGTCTCCATGAGACATATTTAGGGACTTTAAAGTTGAGTCTAGAGGTAAACAAGTCAATGTCAAACTTGCCCCAGCGCTCCTGTATAACATTAAAAACCGTCTGAGACAAGGACCATTCTGTAGATACCCTGAGTGCTCTAGATTCCTCGTCAGCTTGAATGTTTTCAGACCCAGGGATATGGGTGGCACTGAGCCAGATGTTGCGGTTTATACACCATTCCCATATGCTGGTGGCCATATCGTTGCATGGCATTGATTTAATACCCCCCATTGCATTAATGTATGCCACAGTAGTCGTGTTATCAGACTGATCAAGTATGTGTTTCTCACTGAAAGTACCACAAAGGGATTTCAAGCCCAATAGTACAGCTTTCATTTCAAGATAGTTTATGTGGTTGTTTTGTTCCTCAAGACTCCAAGGGCCCCCAGTGGAGATATTTCCACAGAGTGCTCCCCAACCCAGGGTTAAGGCATCAGTAGTGAGAATACGGTCAGGGTTGCCATGGCTGATGGCTTTAGATGCTGTAAGGACATTATTCACCCACCAGATCAATTCTGTCCGAGAATGGGAAGACGGGGCCATAGTGGAGTCAAAGTTTCCCTTGTTTTCACGGAGTGCACAAATTTTGTCATGTTCCAAATGCGTATAGTGCATTTCATCAAATTCCACTGCTGGAAAGCTAGATACAAGGAAGCCTACGACCTAAGCGACAGTACGGATGGGGACTGTCGTGTGAAGGAGCAAAATTTCACAAGCAGATCTGACCTTCGTGGCTTTAGCCTCCGTGAGGGTTACTGTCATGGTCAGACTATCCAGTACAAAACCCAGAAAATCTATTTTTTGCTGGGATTGAAGCACAGACTTCACAGGGTGGATAGTGAAGCCAAGGTTGGTAAAAAGATAAACAGTATCCACTACATTTGCTTGGCAAGAGTTAAAACTCTGACCAATGAGTAAGGAGTCGTCAATATGCCCCATACATGTATGCCCAATAGAACGTAAACGGGCATAAACTGGCTTGGGGCAGATGTCAAGCCATTAGGTAGACATATAAATTGGTAGTATTTCCCTTTCCATTCAAACATGAGGAATTTCCTGTCCTCCTTTGCTATGGGAATGGAGAAGTAGGCATCTTTGAGATCTACAGATGCCATAAAGCATCCAGGTCATTAGTCAATGATTCCCAAAATGTTAAATGGTATTTCACCTGACCTCCTCTAAAAAGTTCAACCCTTCGGTGCAGGTCCTCTAAATTAATGGTTAAAAATTAAAAAGTGCACAAAACGCACGTTTTAGGCCGTGCGGAGCACGTTTTGGCAAAATCCCACTTTTGGGCACATCACATCTCAAAATCGTTGTACTGGCCTCAAATCATGTCAATTTATTGAAAATGTGAGATAAATTTTAGTTAATCAATAACTCTTGTCTCAGGCGACCTTTGTCAATTGACCTCACGTGAGAACCCTAGGGGGATCCCCTTACTCGGATTATCCAATCAGAATACACCACGCTGCCACGACAAGCGTGTGTTTTCACGTGCTTGAGATCATTCGAGCAAATGTTTCTTGCTACAACAATCTACAATATAAATCTCTGCAAAAATTTTTCGTTCTATTGCGAGAAATATATTTTTCGGAACAGTTTTTACGTTGTACACTGCCTTTAACGATAGTGTTGGCTCCAATAGCTCAGTTGGTCGCTTATACAGCCAAGTTTGAAGTTCGGGAGGATCTCTTTGATTCGTATAAATTATGCCGCCCACTCGCCGAACGAGAACCAAAGAGCGTTCAAGAGCCTCCGCTGCAATCGGCGATGCACCTATTCCTGCCGACCTTGAGCTCAACAGCCTCTACGTAAAAGATCTTTGGGCCATCTGTAGTAGACACAACCTCTAAGCCTCCGGTACGCGCGACGCCTTGGTCAAACGGCTACAACAAGCCCGAACCACAACAAACAATTCTGCCCCTGGCTCCTTGCCCAACGGCCAAGATGGCGGCCAACACGTAAACTCTGCCCTAGAGCAACAATTCCAACATCTCCAGCATCAGGTCCAGGGGCTACTCAACAGAGAATCCGATGAGAGACTTTTATCTCCCGGCCAGCTTTCACAGGTTCAATCAGTCGTTCAAGGTTCTCTCAACGAAGCCATCGAAAAAGCCGCCAGCGCTGCTGCCCATGCTGCCATTAGTGCTTACACTGGAACTACTGGGAACAACACAACACCAGTAACCGCGGACAACGGAAACTCTTTGCCTTTGGTTCAGAATACGCCCGGGACAAATCCACCAACGGTACCAGCCCTGCCCAACCCGGGACAACTTTCTGCCGCCACAGCTTCCGTGCACGAACTGCCGACAAAACTTGTGAAGGACATCCTCAGCGGTGAGTTCATGGAACTTTTTCGATTGCTTCCAAAGAACTTTAACTCGTTAACTGCCTTACACGAGGAACCCCTCACCCTAACATTAGATAACTCTGTGATTAAAGTCACTTAGCCCAAAGGTAGCTCTCTAACTGATATAGGAGAATGGACCACGGCTTTTACAGCCTACATGGGCGTTGTTATCACAAAAAATATCCATCTCGTGCCGCTGAATTATTAGAATATATGTCATTAATTCGTTACGCTGCCAAATATCATAGGGGGCTAAGGTGGTGTGTCTATGACATCAAATTTCGGCAGAAGGCTGCTGTCAATAAGTCATTGCTATGGTCCTATCGACAGTCAGTTATGGCTAAAAACCTTTACTGTCCCCCCTTCACTCATGAAGGATGAGTTTGGTGCAAATGTTTTCCAATCAGGACCCTCATCCGCAACAGGTACATCTCGAGGGAACGACAATCGTACCTGTCATAACTTCAACAAAGGGATACCTTGTAGCCGAACCCCCTGCAGGTATGCTCACAAATGCAACAAGTATGGGTGTGGCGAAGATCACCCCGGGTCTAAGTGCCCAAAATACCTAGAAGCAGGGAGGGAAGCCCTGTCATTGGCCAACAAGCCTGCCCCCCACCATAGCGGCCGCCACCGGGAAAGGTAGTTTCGGAGGTGTAGTCACCCCAGTAAATGTTTGTAATCTCTATCAAGCCTTATCTAAGCATCCTAAGAGGGAATTTGTTACCAAACTGTGCTCAGAACTGAGGGAGGGGGGCTAGGATTGGCTACTCCGGTCCTAGATGTTTCCGTTTTTCGAACAACTTACCGACTGCCGCCCTTAATCCCGAAGTCGTTACTAGGAATTTGTTGGAGGAGGTTGCCAAGGGGCGCACCGTAGGCCCCTTTTCCTCTCCCCCTTTTGAGAATTTCCAGGTTTCCCCTATTGGCCTTGTTCCCAAAAAGCATTCCGACAAATTCAGAACCATTTTTCGCCTGTCCTTTCCTAAATCTGGGACCTCTAGTTTCAATCACTTTATTGAAAAGGATGACTTCTCACTTCAGTACATTACAATCGATAATGCCATTGCCGCTATTCAAGAGTTTGGACTGCACTGTTTTATGGCCAAAACCGACATTGAGTCTGCCTTTAGGCTTTTTCCCGTTCACCCTGAGGATTGGGAACTTCTTGGCATGCTTTGGAATGGGCAATATTATTTTGACAAAGTGCTCCCTTTCGGGCTCCGTTCTGCCCCTTTTATCTTCAACCAATTGTCCGATGCCCTCGAGTGGATTCTACTAAACAAATGTGCAATTTCCTTTGTTTGCCACATATTACATGACTTTCTCATTGTAGAACCCCCATCATCCACCCCGCCCCTTGATTCCTTATGCCAGGCAAGCCTATCGAGCATGATAATGACCTTCAAAATCTCAATATTCCCATCTCCTCCCCCAAAACCGAGGGCCCATGCTATAGTCTTCAGTTCATGGGGATAATTTTAGACTCGCATAAAATGGAAGCAAGGCTGCCAGAAGACAAGGTGGAGAGAATAAAGACCGCTCTCTCTACTTTTCAATCCCAACGATCCACAACACTTCGTAAGCTTCAATCATTGATTGGCACATTTCACTTTGCATGCAAGGTTATTCCCCCAGGGCGCCCTTTCCTTCAGCGCATAATTCAGCTCACCAGAGGTGTCAAGCAACCCCACCACCACATTAAGCTCACCGCAGGTTTCCACAAAGACATTGACATGTGGAATATTTTTATCGAACAGTGGAATGGTGTGGGACTGTTTCTGTCTTCACAATGGGACACTTCCGATGCCCTCTCCCTGTTTACTGATGCATCTGGCTCACTGGGGTATGGGGGTATATTTCAAAATAGTTGGTTCCAGGGACAGTGGTCACCCTCCCAACTGTTAGGCCAGCCTGGCATCAGCATTCTTTGGCAACAACTGTTTGCAATTAATATTGCTTGCCATTTATAGGGCCCCCACTGGACATCTAAACACATTAAGAGGCAGTCCCGCTAAGACCGGTCCAGTCGATTTCGCGTCAGAAAAAAGTTTCCCTCTAAACTTTGTACACTAAAAGGGTTTGGTATATAAGTAATAAAAATGATTTTCTTTTCTGCAAATAATATATTTTCGCTTTTCTACAGGTGCGATCACGTCCGGGCCAATCCGGTTCCCCAGAGCCGATTTTAAGACCGAAATTTGGCGTTTTTGAGGGTCACGCTATATCAAAACTAAAAAGAATCGTAAAATATCTTTCACACCAGCTGTTTGCATTGCCTTTCGTTGACAAATGAGCAAAATATCGAGTCTTTTGATAATTTTGTAGACAATCTGTAAGTCCCGAAAGACACCACTCTGAACAGGTCACGCGAGTGCGAAGAAACATGCTCAGATTCGAGAGTTAAAATCTCAATTGTGGGACAAAAATCTGATATAAAATTTATATCAAGATCCATGTCTTACCTTGTTTTAAGAGGTTCTAAAGTCAAATCTGCGGGTATCCGCCTGCACACGGAGTGACGAGAGGCTTAATTTGGCCATCACGGCACTTTGTTTACAGAAGTAACTCTGTATAATGAGTATAATCTGTACTTGATCGATCACTCGCTTCTTTCGCTTAACCGAAAAAATATTCACAGCTCTAAAGTTTGCTTAAAATGTTTTCTCAAAACCTTAAAATAAACCTTTTAGTAATTTTATTTCAAAATCATAAAGGCAAAATATTTTAGGTTCATAGAGCAAAGGTCATGGAAACCACTCAGAAATCACTCTGGTGCAGCGCAAGTAAATGAATGATATTCTTAAAGCCACTTTACATTTGAACAATTATGTTATCATAACAGAAAAAAACAAATGTGTTACACTAAAATGATTTCTAGCAATTTTAAAACTATCTTTGTGAAAATCATTCATTTACTATTTCAAATTACTTATATGCAAATTAGCTGGTTGTCACGCAAAACCTCGCCAAAGTCGTAGGAAAGCACACTTTGTATCATGGCGACTTGTTTTCTAAAAACACGGGAATCTGAAGACTGTGGAGAATTTCGAGGTATAGCTGAGCTTGTGAGCTTAGATCATTGTAGGAACGATATAAGTCAACATTTATCCCGATGTCATTTGAGTCGAGAACGGATTACGGAGGGAGGATTGATTTTGGTGCGTTCAGGTTTGTTCCATACAACCGAAGCGCGGAGAAAAGAGATGTTTGTTTGTCCGAAGCACCGTGGGTATCTCGGGCAGTACTGGGGAAATCAGACAAAGTTAAGCTCATGCAAGTACCCTGACCACAAGGGAGAGCGCAAAGCAGCCAGAACAGATCGGGCATTTACTTTGAAAGTGTCAAGGGAAGTGATGGAAGTGTTTGGCGTTCTTGTTCCTGTCGGAGCACGTAAGTATTTATCTATTTTATATGTTACGGTCTTTATTTGAAACAATTGAGACTAAAATCAACTTGTGTAAATGGCAGGTACAGTAAAATCCCACGTATGAAGAACCTACAATTTCCAGGTCAGGCTGAATAGGTTCTTATATATTTGATGCATAAGAAATAAGCCTGTTTGGTTTCTTAAAGAGGTTCTAATTTTTTCAAAGAGAGGTGCAGGTCATGAAATTTTAAATAAAGATGTATAACATAGGTGTGGTGTAAAAGTTACTAGATTTCAGACATTACATTCATGAAACACTACTAAACAGTGATATTAAAAAATAAAATAAAAAACAGCAGTAAATATCACTTTTTAGAATATTAAGTTGTATTTCATGAGTCAAATGTCTGCACTCTATGAAAATCAGGTACCAATAACAACCTTTTCCAAATTTCAGGCTGTAGGTTCTTAATCCACTAGGTTCTTATACGTGGCATTTTACTGTATTAGAAATAACCTCATGTATGATTTTTTTAGCTATCTGTAGTAGCTGTAGAAAGGCGCACAGCAAAAGGGTCAAGAGTAACTGGCAGTGGCTACAGGGAGAAAGCGCGAATGCGGGTCCACGTGATGAAGATGATGCAGTGCTGCTGACCAGGTATCTTTAATATAAATATGCTTGTTTTTTTACAGCAAAATGCGCTAAACCAGTTATCCTCAGTTCTTGTGATGGTTCGAACACAATTCTGTTCGCGCAAGATAAGGTCGTGAGAACGCTTGTTCGGGATTGGCTAACTTAGTCCTGTTTGCGTTGTAATAAGAAGGCGACATGCCTTGCTCCGCCCACTCTCTGAGTATTCTGCAAAACACCCTAGGGGACGGATCATTAGAGAAACCTATTGGTTGGTAACAATATAAAGGAGTATTTGTTTCAGGAGAAAAATCCTAAAAGTTCAAAAACGTGAAACAAATATGGTCGAGCCCCTCCCCGATCACTTTTTATATTGTTGTTCCAAACAACATTGCGTTGAAACTTGCAAACCAAAATGTGGAAGCTTCTATTTTTCGTTTGCTTTTTTTTAAATGGCACAATCCGCTTTATTATCGATATGAAATGCCCTCTAGTAACAATTTGTGGGTGTGGCCCTCGGGAGTGATTGAATGAGTCTGCCTCTTATGTATAAAGAAACGTGAATTTATGCTACTAAATTCTATAACTTGGAGTTTTCGCAAGAAAATCATCGTAGCTTCCGTTTAGCAGATAGCTCTCTTGCCAATCGCTTTTCCATCATTGCCATGTGGGTAATGCCTTCTTGTGTCTCCTACAGGAAGAGCAAAGAAAAGGCGTTGGCGGAGATGCGAGAGATCCCACCAAACACCCCAACTGTTTCCACGCCACTTAGTGACTTCCCTTGGACACCTGGACAGTGGCGCAAACTAGAGTCAGTGGACGATGACAGCACAGACGAGGACATGCAGACTTTTCCAGATCACACATTCGAGGTGTATAATACTGCAATGGCGCAAATCGCTGGACTGTCCGATATCAAAACGTTAGAGCCGTTGACCTTTAGGCTGAGGGTGGATTGGGGCACTGCGACAGAGAAAGAAAAACAGATGTGCGAAGAGAAGGTGGACGAAGCCTGTCGGGCTGTGTGTAAAGTGATTGCGCCAAGTTCTAGCGACGAGTTGCTGAAATCGTACATAAAGCGCGCGTCCAGATCAGATAAAGAAGTCGAGGCACTGACGTCAGCCTACAGGCAAGCGCCAACCAAGAGTCTAAAAACACAGATCCTAAGCATATATGCCTTGCGCTATACGTCAAGCGAACTGAAGGCAATACACGCGCCCTTTGAAAAGCTCAGCGATCGCCAATAAAAAATGCAAGAACACATGCCAAAACTGTCGGAGTTGGACTTGAAGTTGAAAAAAATTCCTCACCACACAGTACGCTTTGATACGTCTAAACTTGAACACTTTTTGTGTTTTGTTGACCAGCCTTATTTTTACCAAGATGTTTCTTTTGGAACGAGAACAGTTAAGCTGGACTCAGGTCAGCAGATGGTTATGCCTAACGTGGTCAGAACTGTAGGGCGTTCAACAATGATTGAGCAATACCATCATTGGTGCCAAGTAGAAGAATATTAGCCTTTAGGCAGGTCTACCTTGTACAGAATATTGAAAGTGCGAGAAGCATCACAGCGCAAGTCCCTCCAGGGCTTAGATAACACGGCATCAAGTGGGGCAGAAGGCTTTGACACCCTCAAAAAGATAGTGGATGACTTGGAGCAGTGTGGTGCACGCCATGAATGGTGCGAGGAATCTCGGGATAATCTAAAGGAAGCAAAGCGCTACTTAAAAACGAGCTACTGTGCGCACTGTCGTGAAGACAGCGACAATCTGTGTGCTGAGCACTGCAGAGAACACGCACTTAGCGATACTCAGTGTGTAGAGTTCAAGACCTCCTGTACTCATGATCATGGGGAGCAGTGTGAAAGCTGCGACAGTCTTAGGAACACACTGAGCACTATTTTGTCTGAAGTTAGAGGTTCACAAGATGTCCAATTCTACAGCAGAGACCAGCAAGAAGACCTGTTGTACGATGCCGCTCAAGCACAGGACATGGTTCTCCAGTGAAAGGGCCCACATCCTAAGGGCATAGAATCAAGATCGCGCGAAAACGGATGCCGTTAATTGCCTTCAGAGTGACACCATTCTCGTAGTGATGGATTGGGCAATGACGTGTACACAGATGAAATACCGCGAGAAACAATCGGAATGGTATGGCAAGCGCGGGATGAGCTGGCATATAAGCTGTGTCCTATCAAAACCAGAAGACAGAGAACAGCTTGATGTTACTTCTTATGTGCATCTCTTTGACAATTGTGCCCAAGACTCCTACACAGTTTACGCGATACTTACACATCTCTTGAAGACTGTGAAAATCGCCAACCCGCACATCAGCAAAGCCTTGCTGCGTTCAGACGGGGCTGGATGTTATCACAGCAACAACCTGATTGCTGCTCTGAATGAGGTTCACGTTCATACTGGCATAAGTGTGTTAAGGTAATTGCTTTATTGTTTATATCTATTATTATACATCTTAAACATTTTACTAGTCCGAGATATCCAACCTAAAGAAACAAACATGCTATATCCATATATTTCATCACCTCTATGCGCTAAGTAGCCACGTGCGTATTTACGTATTCATTATTCTCCGTTTCGTTTTACTGCAGAGACCATAAACTTGTAACCCTCTCCCTCTGGATACCGAAATATGCATGTGCCGGATGTGATTTGTATAAAAGAAAACGGGAAAGTGAAAATCAAATATTATCAAAAAGATGTTTGTTTCGATACCCTAAGGATAATCAGACAACAACAACTTCCAGTAAGCGCTTGCACCTTTGATTTCCAGGTATGACTTTTCTGAGCCGCAGTTCGGGAAGGATGTGTGCGACCGCATCATCAGCCCCCTGAATGGCGTGATCAGACGCTACTGTAACGAGGGTAATGATATCCTGTCGGCGGCAGACATGCGTGAAGCGCTCAAGGTCCGACCAGTGAGGGGATGCACAGCTGCTGTTTGCGAGATAGAGCGCACTGATCAAGAAATCAAGGTAAACCGCATCCCAAACTTCAGCACCTTTCACAACTTTTCATATGAGGCAACTGGGCTGCGAATGTGGAAAGCCTGTGATATTGGAGCTGGAAAGCTCGTGCTGTGGACAGACCTAGACATCCAAGTTCCCGTTGCAATAACCTTGAACCCCGCCTCAAACCAACTACAGTTCTGGGATGTTCAACCTAGGAGCGGGAAACTACAAGAAAAGAGACCTGATACAGAAACTGCGCTATTCGAATGCAACGAAGCTGGCTGCTCACATTCATTCGATAACTACAATGCCTTGCAGGACCACATCAACTTTGGCAATCATGATCCCATCAGTACAAGTCAAGAAAGTGTGTACGACAAGTTGCGTCGCGAGTGGGTTGGGAAATTCTCAGCAATGTCAGTCAAAGAGCAGAAACCGAAGCAGCCTACTTCAGCAAAAAGCACTATGACAGCAACTCAGGTGGAGTCCTCTAAAGCCGGATGGCCCTTGCAGAAACCGAGGGGTAGTGGGACAAGGTTCTCAGAGAACGTAAAGTCATATCTCCAGGACCGATTTGACGTCGGAGTACAAACTGGAAGAAAGTCTGATCCAGTTCAAGTGTCAGCGGATATGAGAAGCGCCAAAAGTCAAGACGGCACTAGAAGATTCTCGAGAGACGAGTGGCTGACGAAGGTACAAGTTCGAGCCTTCTTTTCCCGACTTGCTGCAGCGCAGAGGAAACAGGTGACTCAGAGATACATGGTAACAGACGACGAGAACACTCTTCTGGAGGAAGATCTTGCACACCTGGACCAACAGAACAAGGATGAGGATGTTCAAGAGGTGCTGTCGCAAATAGGACTGGAGCATCCGATCACATATGATGGCTACGACATTTGCGATATGGTCAAGACTGGAGCATTGTCGCGCTTTACTGTGAAGGAGCTGAGGGTCATGTGTGACCACTTTGAGCTGCCACTTAAATCAACGGACAAGAAATCCGCTCTGGTTGGACACGTTACCGACATGGTGAGAGAGTGCAGCTGCTCATAAACACGTCTGGATAAAAGGACATTGATTTTTATTTGGCGGAACAACTGGACTGTGAACTGTATTGGCATGTTCCACTTCAAGAGGGTGTTGCGAACAAAAGGTTTATCCACGAACCTTATAGGATGATGGGAAATCCGTACCCCAGCACCCCACCCTTGTCTACTCGAGACGCACACCCATGTTCCGCCCTGATAATGAAAACCCTAAAATAAGTTAAGTGAACTGTACATCAAACCCTCGATCCGTGAATGATTATAGTATTATAGTATATAATCGGGAGTACAGGGCTCGGGAGGGAGGGAGGGAGGGAGGGAGGGGGCGGAAGGGGGCGGGAGGGGGGGTTTACTCTGATTTGCGACTTTTATCAAATAACGAAATATAGCAAGTGTTCACTAAAATTGCGACCGCATTTTACCCCTGAATTTATATACTACACCAAGATGAATTGACAACACCTAAAGAAACAGTCACGTGGGCATAAAATTGGCCTCGCCTGGATTCTTTTATAAACATGTTTTTTTAGTCTAGTATTTTTCGTATTCCGCTACTCATGTTCCATGGGAGATTCTGAGATAAAAATCCGTTTATTTATTTTAGCTAGGATGAAATATTTACGGTGATCTTGGCTGGAGAGGCGAACATAGGGCGTAGTAAGCGCTTTAGATTTTCTATCAGCGCGTGACTCGAGCGTGACATTGTCAATGTGCTAAAATACATGGCCTGATCTCAGTCCAGTGATTCGTATTCTGCGTGAGTTGGCTGAATTCAAAACCGACTGTAGAACTCACCACCAAATTTTAATACGAAAGTTGAAAGTTATTTATTTTGTGATAAAAAATTAGCGATAAAAAGTCACCACGTTTCGACCTCTGCAACTCATTTTCGAGTGAAAGTAAAAAATACGAAATTAGCATAAATATATTACAGTTAAAATCAGATAAGAATGTCACGGACGCTAAAAAATGTGATAAAATGTGTCGACGATAAGTACTAAAATTTTAAGAAGTGAAAAGACATAAAACAATGAAACAATAATAGATAAGGCTTTTAAAAAGAACTGTCTAAACAAATAATTTGGCGCGGATTGAATCGCACTGGTTGTTTAGCGTTGGTTTCAGTTCTTTGATAAAACGCATTTCAAAAATTGTTCAAAGAACTGAAACCAACGCTAAACAAACAGTGCGATTCAATCCGCGCCAAATTATTTGTTTAAAAAGTTCTTTTTAATAGCCTTATCTATTATTGTTTCATTGTTTTATGTCTTTTTCACTTCTTAAATTTTTAGCACTTATCGTCCACATATTTTATCACATTTTAGCGTCCTTGACATTCTTATCTAATTTTAACTGTTAGTAATATATTTATGCATTTTTTTTTACTTTCACTTAAAAATGACCTTGGAGAGGACGAAACGTCGCAACTTTTTATCGCTAATTTTTATCACAAAATCTATTTCCAAGAAATTACTCATTAAAAGTTCTTCAGTCTAGAGAAATCAGGTTCTTTTTTAATATTATGCAGGAAATGTGAGCATGGTCTCGCAACCATCATTTTCAAATAAAATTACCAAAATCGTTTTAAAACCTTTTTAGACAGTTTTGAGGAAGAACAATGGCAAACTTTAGAGCTGTGAATATTTTTTTCGGTCAAGCGACAGAAGCGAGTGATCGATCAAGTATAGATTAATATTCAATATACAGTGTTAATTTTGTAAACAAAGGGGGGGGGCGTGATGGCCAAATTAAACCTCTCGCCACTCCGTGTGCAGGCGGATACCCGCCGATTTGACTTTAGAACCTCTTAAAACGAGATAAGACCTTGATCTTGAAGTAAATTTTATATCAGACTTTTGTCCCACAATTGAGATTTTAACTCTCGAATCTGAGCATGTTTGTTCGCACTCGCGTGACCTGTTCAGAGTGGTGTCTTTCGGGACTTACAGATTGTTTGCAAAATTATCAAAAGTTTCGATATTTTGCTCATTTGTCAATGAAAGGCAATGCAAACGGCTGGTGTGAAAGATATTTTACGATTCTCTTTAGTTTTGATATAGCGTGACCCTCAAAAATGCCAAATTTCGGTCTTAAAATCGGCTCTGGGGGAAACGAATTGGCCCGGACGTGATCGCGCCTGTGGAAAAGCGAAAATATATTACTTGCAAAAAAGAAAATCATTTTTATTACTTATATACCAAACCCTTTTAGTGTACAAAGTTTAAAGAGAAACTTTTTTCTGACGCGAAATCGACCGGACCGGTCTTAGCGGGACTGCCTCTTAAGTTTTACTGCGACAATCAGTATGTAGTTGAAGTCATTAATTCCAGACGCTCCAAAGTTCCCCGGGTTATGGACTTGGTACGAGACCTAACCCTCTGCACTCTGAAACACAATTTCTATTTTCGAGCAGTGCATGTCCCCGGAAAAAAACAACAACATTGCCGACTCTCTTTCTCGATTTCAGATGGAGCGTTTCCGCCGGCTAGCTCCCCAGGCCAACAAAACTCCAGACCCTATCCCAGTTCGTCTGTACAATCTCTAAACAAAGCAGCGGAGCATTACTTGGGAATGGCCCTTGCCCACAACACTAGGAAAACCTACAGTTCTGGGGTTCGCCAATTTTATGCCTTTTGTTCATCAATGAACATTATTCCCAAGTTACCCGTCGATGAAGACACCTTGATCAACTTTTCAGTCTTGATGGCTCGTTCGGTACAGCATAGTACCATCAAGAATTACCTTTCCGCTGTTAAACATTACCATTCTACACATGGCTATGAGCTTCCGTTAGCAGATTGTCTTCGCCTTCAGCTTGTACTCCGGGGAATAAAGCGCTCACAGGGGATGCATTGCAAAATCCGCCGGCCAATCACTGCAATTGTTAAATTTATTTTACCACCTAAACATCAATCACACTACCAACAAGGATGCCCTGATGGTATGGGCAGCTATGACTCTTGCATTTTTCGGTTTCCTTCGAATTGGCGAACTAACTTGTAATTCCAGTTTCGATCCTAGATACCATCTTACCATTCGGGACTTAACATTTATGCCCCAGCACTCCCCTAAGTACCTATTAGTGCGCTTAAAAGTGTCAAAAACAGACCCTTTCAGACAGGGGCAAACTATAGTAATTGGAAGGACGCTTTCTAACTTGTGTCCCATCTCTGCCATGTTAGCATACCTGGACATCAGGAACCCCCTCTCAGATACAGGCCCCCTTTTCACCCATGAATCTGGGTCATTCCTTACCCGGGAAAAACTAACCAAGGAAACAAGGCTCCTAATTTCCAAGGGAGGCCTACCTTCAAATGAATTTGCGGGACATAGTTTTCGGATAGGCGAAGCTACAACAGCTGCCTCAGCTAACGTACCCCCCTGGCTTATTAAGGTTCTCGGTCGCTGGTCTTCGGACTGTTTTGAGAGATATATTAAAACCCCACCCTCGGTTCTAGCACAGGTTCCACAAAAACTAGTCAGACTTTTATAACTTTTTATAACTTTGGCAAAATCTCACTTTTGAGAACACCAGATCTCAAAATCGTCGTACTGGCCTCAAATCAACGCGAAAAAGCGAAAACAGTGCATTTCTATGAAAAATGCACAAAAAGTACGTTTTGGGCCGTGTGGAGCACGTTTTAGCAAAATCTCACCTTTCCGCACACCAGATGTCAAAATCGTCGTTCTGGTCTCAAATCATCCCCAAAAAGCGAAAACAGTGCATTTCTATGAAAAGTGCACAAAACGCACGTTTGGGGCCGTGGGTAGCAAGTCTCGGTAAAATCTCACTTTTGAGCACACCAGATCTCAAAATCGTCGTTCTGGTCTCAAATCATCCCCAAAAAGCGAAAACAGTGCATTTCTATGAAAAGTGCACAAAACGCACGTTTGGGGCCGTGGGTAGCGTCTCGGTAAAATCTCACTTTTGAGCACACCAGATCTCAAAATCGTCGTTCTGGTCTCAAATCATCCCCAAAAAGCGAAAACAGTGCATTTCTATGAAAAGTGCACAAAACGCACGTTTGGGGCCGTGGGGAGCAAGTCTCGGTAAAATCTCACTTTTCAGCACACCAGATCTCAAAATCGTCGTTCTGGTCTCAAATCATCCCCAAAAAGCGAAAACAGTGCATTTCTATGAAAAGTGCACAAAACGCACGTTTGGGGCCGTGGGGAGCAAGTTTCGGTAAAATCACACTTTTCAGCACACCAGATCTCAAAATTGTCAAAATCATCAAAAATTGTCAAAATCATCAAAAATTGTCAAAATCAACGCGAAAAAGCGAAAACAGTGCATTTCTATCAAAAGTGCACAAAACGCACATTTGGGGCCGTGCGAAGCCCGTTTTGGCAAAATCTCACTTTTGACCAACCCAGATCTCAAAATCGTCTTACTAGCCTCAAATCATCGCCAAAAAACGAAAACAGTGCATTTCTATGAAACATGCACAAAACGCACGTTTTGGCAAAATCTCACTTTTGACCACACCAGATCTCAAAATCGTCCTACTGGCCTCAAATCATCACCAAAAAACGAAAACAGTGCATTTCTATGAAAAGTGCACAAAACGCACGTTTACGGCCCTGGGGAGCAAGTTTTAGCAAAATCTCATCTTTCCGCACAACAGATCTCAAAATCGTCGTTCTGGTCTCAAATCATCCCCAAAATGTGAAAACAGTGCATTTCTATGAAAAGTGCACAAAACGCACGTTTGGGACCGTGGGGAGCAAATTTCGGTAAAATCTCACTTTTCAGCACACCAGATCTCAAAATTGTCGTACTGGCCACAAATCATCGCCAAAAAGCGAAAACAGTGCATTTCTAGGAAAAATGCACAAAACGTACGTTTTGGGCCGTGTAGAGCACGTTTTGGCAAAATCTCACTTTTGAACACACCAGATCTCAAAATCGTCGTACTGGTCTCAAATCAACGCCAAAAAACGAAAACAGTGCAATTCTATGAAAAGTGCACAAAACGCACGTTTAGGGCCGTGAGAAGCAAGTTTTAGCAAAATCTCACTTTTCAGCACACCAGATCTCAAAGTTGTCTTACTGGCCTCAAATCATCGCTAAAAAACGAAAACAGTGCATTTCTGTCAAAAGTGAACAAAACGCACGTTTAACGCCGTGCGCAACAAGTTTTGGCAAAATCTCACTTTTGACCACACCAGATCTCAAAATCGTCTTACTGGCCTCAAATCATCGCCAAAAAACGAAAACAGTGCATTTCTATGAAAAATGCACAAAACGCACGTTTGGGGCCGTGGGGAGCAAGTTTTGGCAAAATCTCACTTTTGAACACACCAGATCTTAAAATCGTCGTACTGGCCTCAAATCAACGCGAAAAAGCGAAAACAGTGCATTTCTATGAAAAATGCACAAAACGCACGTTTGGGGCCGTGGGGAGCAAGTTTTGGCAAAATCTCACTTTTGAACACACCAGATCTCAAAATCGTCGTACTGGCCTCAAATCAACGCGAAAAAGCGAAAACAGTGCATTTCTATGAAAAGTGCACAAAACGCACGTTTGGGACCGTGGGGAGCAAGTTTCTGTAAAATCTCACTTTTCAGCACACCAGATCTCAAAATTGTCGTACTGGCCTCAAATCATCGCCAAAAAGCGAAAACAGTGCATTTCTATGAAAAATGCACAAAAAGTACGTTTTGGGCCGTGTGGAGCACGTTTTGGCAAAATCTCACTTTTGAGCACACCAGATCTTAAAATCGTCTTACTGGCCTCAAATCATCGCCAAACAACGAAAACAGTGCATTTCTATGAAAAGTGCACAAAACGCACGCTTACGGCCGTGGGAGCAAGTTTTAGCAAAATCTCATCTTTCCGCACACCAGATCTCAAAATCGTCGTTCTGGTCTCAAATCATCCCCAAAAAGCGAAAACAGTGCATTTCTATGAAAAGTGCACAAAACGCACGTTTGGGGCCGTGGGGAGCAAGTTTCGGTAAAATCACACTTTTCAGCACACCAGATCTCAAAATTGTCAAAATCATCAAAAATTGTCAAAATCATCAAAAATTGTCAAAATCAACGCGAAAAAGCGAAAACAGTGCATTTCTATCAAAAGTGCACAAAACGCACATTTGGGGCCGTGCGAAGCCCGTTTTGGCAAAATCTCACTTTTGACCAACCCAGATCTCAAAATCGTCTTACTAGCCTCAAATCATCGCCAAAAAACGAAAACAGTGCATTTCTATGAAACATGCACAAAACGCACGTTTTGGCAAAATCTCACTTTTGACCACACCAGATCTCAAAATCGTCCTACTGGCCTCAAATCATCACCAAAAAACGAAAACAGTGCATTTCTATGAAAAGTGCACAAAACGCACGTTTACGGCCCTGGGGAGCAAGTTTTAGCAAAATCTCATCTTTCCGCACAACAGATCTCAAAATCGTCGTTCTGGTCTCAAATCATCCCCAAAATGTGAAAACAGTGCATTTCTATGAAAAGTGCACAAAACGCACGTTTGGGACCGTGGGGAGCAAATTTCGGTAAAATCTCACTTTTCAGCACACCAGATCTCAAAATTGTCGTACTGGCCACAAATCATCGCCAAAAAGCGAAAACAGTGCATTTCTAGGAAAAATGCACAAAACGTACGTTTTGGGCCGTGTAGAGCACGTTTTGGCAAAATCTCACTTTTGAACACACCAGATCTCAAAATCGTCGTACTGGTCTCAAATCAACGCCAAAAAACGAAAACAGTGCAATTCTATGAAAAGTGCACAAAACGCACGTTTAGGGCCGTGAGAAGCAAGTTTTAGCAAAATCTCACTTTTCAGCACACCAGATCTCAAAATTGTCTTACTGGCCTCAAATCATCGCTAAAAAACGAAAACAGTGCATTTCTGTCAAAAGTGAACAAAACGCACGTTTAACGCCGTGCGCAACAAGTTTTGGCAAAATCTCACTTTTGACCACACCAGATCTCAAAATCGTCTTACTGGCCTCAAATCATCGCCAAAAAACGAAAACAGTGCATTTCTATGAAAAATGCACAAAACGCACGTTTGGGGCCGTGGGGAGCAAGTTTTGGCAAAATCTCACTTTTGAACACACCAGATCTTAAAATCGTCGTACTGGCCTCAAATCAACGCGAAAAAGCGAAAACAGTGCATTTCTATGAAAAATGCACAAAACGCACGTTTGGGGCCGTGGGGAGCAAGTTTTGGCAAAATCTCACTTTTGAACACACCAGATCTCAAAATCGTCGTACTGGCCTCAAATCAACGCGAAAAAGCGAAAACAGTGCATTTCTATGAAAAGTGCACAAAACGCACGTTTGGGACCGTGGGGAGCAAGTTTCTGTAAAATCTCACTTTTCAGCACACCAGATCTCAAAATTGTCGTACTGGCCTCAAATCATCGCCAAAAAGCGAAAACAGTGCATTTCTATGAAAAATGCACAAAAAGTACGTTTTGGGCCGTGTGGAGCACGTTTTGGCAAAATCTCACTTTTGAGCACACCAGATCTTAAAATCGTCTTACTGGCCTCAAATCATCGCCAAACAACGAAAACAGTGCATTTCTATGAAAAGTGCACAAAACGCACGCTTACGGCCGTGGGAGCAAGTTTTAGCAAAATCTCATCTTTCCGCACACCAGATCTCAAAATCGTCGTTCTGGTCTCAAATCATCCCCAAAAAGCGTAAACAGTGCATTTCTATGAAAAGTGCACAAAACGCACGTTTGGGGCCGTGGAGAGCAAGTTTCGGCAAAATCTCACTTTTCAGCACACCAGATCTCAAAATTGTCGTACTGGCCTCAAATCATCGCCAAAAAGCGAAAACAGTGCATTTCTATGACAAATGCATAGCACGTACGTTTTGGGCCTTGTGGAGCACGTTTTGGCAAAATCTCACTTTTCCGCACACCAGATCTCAAAATCTGGAAAACAGTGCAATTTCTATGAAAAGTACATGAAACGCACGTTTGGAGCCGTGCAGAGCAAGTTTTGCCAAAATCTCACTTTTGAGCACACCACATCTCAAAATCGTCTTACTGGCCTCAATACACCAATATCACGCTAGCATGGCATGAAAATATATTTAATTGGAAAAGAGTCCAGTATCAAAGTCAGCACAACAATATTAAACGATTTTGAGATCTGTTGTGCTCAAAAGTGAGATTTTGCAAAATTATGCTCTGCACGGCCCCCCAAACGTGCGTTTTCTACACATTATATAGAAATCACACTGTTTTCCCGATTGGGCGATGATTCCAAATGAACGTCGTCGTTCATCTCGTCCTTTTCATCGTAAGCTTCATCGTCGTCCTCTAACGGCTCAAGGATATCAGCGTCATCGAATTCCTCCTGGCATGGGACTCTCTTCACAACTGTTTTTTCCCGAGACATCATGTTCACTAACACTTTCAACTGCTTGTACACGAGGGTTCACTGACACTTTCAGCTGCTTGGACTCGCTGACTATTCACAGCACTCTTTGGTGAAGGCGGTATAACATTTTCATCTTCTGCAAGACTCTGCGTAGGAACGAAGTCATCAGCACTCGAATCACTACTTCGGTAATACTGTTCCAGTTTACTTGGTCGTGGTGATGTTTTTGAGGAATGCGGTTTTTTTGTCAGATTCTGAAGATTCTGATTCTTCATCAGACTGTTCTTGGTATTCAGAACCTGTGTCGGCAGAACCTTCATTAACTTTTGCCATGTTTCTGCTGTTTCTGGCATTTTCTGTTTTTTTCCTGCCGTGCTTCTACTGTGAGAAGACAGAGGGCGATGCTAGTCTGTCCCCTCGTTTCCTCTGAGTTGTCGTCGCTTTCCTCTGACTTGTCGGAACTGTCCTCGTGACCCTCGTTTACATACAGGTCGATTTCTATATTTAGGCCAGTGTATACCCTCGACGACTTCAAAAGATTTCTTAACTCACCAGAGTTTTCTTTGACGTTATGCACCGTTCTGAGATGTTTGCCCATGTAGATTGCGACAGTTCCACACCGCTTGTTGAATGTAACATAATTGACGTCAAACGAGGAATGTCTTCCTCTTCTATGCCGCCCTTCCCGACGTTGAAGGTTGAAGGTTGTAGCTATAAAAGAAGCAGCCTGTTATCCTACACATCCTCTTCTTATGATGGCGTCTTTTCTTCTGCTCGCTGTCGCTCTTCAGGGGACTTGCTGCTTTCTTTTTCGTTTTCTTTACGGGCGCTTGGAAATCGCTCTCGCTGTCTGTTGTAAGGGCACTTGCTGTTTTCTCCTTTGCCTTCTTTACATGTTCGTGGTCGCTCTCACTGTCTGTTGGTGTGGCTTTTCTTTTCCTGGATTTCTTCTCTTCCTCGTCTATCTCAATGTCCTTATCTGCATCACCACCTGTTTGATCTTCGTCTAAGTGAAACGTTTCTGGCGCACAGTCTAGCGTTAACTTGTACATTCCATATAATGTCTCAGTGTCAAGGGCTCTTGAGGCTTGGTCATCAATCTCTCGTTGTAGGTGGCGCTGAGAGATCCAGGACATGCACCCCAAGGCCCGTTTGGCGCACCTTTGTAGCATTTCAAGGCCTAAAGCATCCGCTGCTTGGTAAAGAACTGCACAGTGGTGATAATCGGAGCGAAACGTGTTCCAGTTAATATCTTTGTCCATGTTGTACGGTACTCTTTGTCTTTTTACCTTCAAGACATCCTTCGCTGCTTGGTCACCATTATAAGCATGATATTATATTATATTATATTATATTAGCTTCTGTTGAGGTGTTTTCGCATGTGTTCAAGGTTTTGAACAAGAAGCATAAAGTTGAGCCGATATTAAAACCGAGTGTATTCGCAGATAGTACTAAAGTCATGCTATATATCCTGCAAATTTGAATTTGTTTGATGTAATCCCTAAGAGATATTAACGATCAAATTGTAGCCTCGTTTCCATGTTTGAAAAACTTGTAAACAAGGCTAGAAACAAACCGTTGAGCCGATAATAACGCCGAGTGTATTGGCAAATGATATTAAAGACGTTGTATATATCCTGCGAATTTGAGGTAGTGTGATAAAATCCCCTCAGAGATATTAACGTTCAAAGTATAGCCTCGCTTGCATGTTTGACGCACTTTCGGGTCCGCCATATTGGACAAAATTCAACTGTCAATAACTCGCACGTTTTAGAAGCTGTTTCCTTGACTTTAGCAACACGGTTAGATCACTTTCTAACTCGATTGGTATAAACACTGCCATAAACACAAGATCTGACGATGTTATTAACGGTTGAAATTTGCAGCTAATTAATTATTCAGTTATTAATTACTCCTAAGCACAATGATGAATTCACGCAAAACTTACACCAAAGTGTTCCGTTCCTGGTGTATCAACTACATCTATCATAAAAGTATAAATAAACTCTCGTCCTTTGTCTCTAAAAGCCATAAAGTGATTTCTTGAGGGGAGGGTTAAATATCTAAAGATAAACTGCTGACTATGCAAAAGCAAACACTTTCGGTTGGGAAAAAAGCTTCATAGAGTAGCACTAGGACCTTATGTCATAGTTCTGATAGTTGTTTTGGTCGTGCATAGTCTTAAAAAGGTCTAAATAGAGTACAAATGCGGAGCACAAAAGAGCGTGTACTCACCGCTCCATGGCTTGTCCCTGCTGTGATGACCAGCTTCATGTACGGACACTGATATGTCTTAAAACGTACCCCATCATAACTCCTAAAGTATTAGCGCTTTTATACTTCAAATTTAGCAGATAGTACAAAGTCATAAGGTTAGTAGATTGACAGTGTCGATGTCTCATTGTGACGTCATTATGACATCATTGAAAATGGCTAAGAAGAAACAATTTTGAAAATTAAATGCTGAATGGAGAAAGATATGGACTTGTTCTTTGATGTGCTACATCTACAGATTATTAGGATGTTCAGTGCCAAGTTTCAGATGATTTGCATAAATTGTCCATTTTTTATGATTGTTTTCTTTGAGAAAAATTCTAAAATGGCAATCCTGACTCTTGGATGGCCAAATATTTTGAAACCTAAATTCTTAATGGAGACAGATATTGTGCGATTTCTATAAAAAGTGCACAAAACGCACGTTTGGGGGCCATTTGGTGATATAACGTGGAAATAAGTTAAGCGACATTTTGCCATTTCGGCGGGACAGTTTCAGTACTATGCATTTACGAAAAGTGTTCACGAAGTGCGACGGCTAAAACCGATAATGCCCGAAATATTGACGAAGAGGCTGCGTAATTTTTTGTCCTAGGAGCCAACAAATGTCTCATAAGTTATGACAAACAAACAATTTAGTTTTCTATCTTAGAAACATCGAATAAGCAAATGGAAAGAAGTAAAGCAGCTCAAAATAGACTGAGCCGTTATAACGCACGCATTTTGGTTTCAGATAAATGTCACAATTGACACTGCCTCTCCTGCAAACAAATTCAACTTTTATATCAAGCTAAATCTTAATCCACTTCAATCCCTGCAATCCTGCGCTTTATCTCCAAACTACTACTTTTGTTTTGTACTATAGGATCTTTTTATCCAAGTTGTATATTTTGTGCCATTTAGCGATATAATGTGGAAATAAGCTGAGCGAGATTTTTCCATTTCCGCGGGACAATGTCATCAGTATGCATTTACGAAGTGTATTCAGGAAGTGCGACAGCTATAACCGAAAGTGCCCGAAATATTGACGAATAGGCTTGGTTATTGTTTTCCTAGGAGGCAGCAAAATGTCTCATAAGTTATGACAAACAAACAATTTTTTTTTCATCTTGCAAACATTAGCTAAGCAAATGCAACGAAGTAAAGCAGCTCAAAATAAACTGAGCCGTAATAACGCACGCATTTTGATTTCAGAAAAATGTAACGATTGACCCTGCCTGTCCAGCAAACAAATTCAACTTTTATATCAAGCTAAATCTTAATCCACTTCAATCCTTGCAATCCTGCGCTTTGTCTCCAAACCACTACTTTTATTTTGTACAATAGGATCTTTTTATCCAACTAAGCTGTATATTTTGTGCCATTTGGCGATATAACGTGGAAATAAGCTAAGCGAGATTTTGCCATTTCGGCGGGACAGTGTCATCAGTATGCATTTACGAAGAGTATT
The DNA here is from genome assembly GCA_022457155.1 of Cladopsammia gracilis. Taxonomy (NCBI): domain Eukaryota; kingdom Metazoa; phylum Cnidaria; class Anthozoa; order Scleractinia; family Dendrophylliidae; genus Cladopsammia; species Cladopsammia gracilis. Next base: position 110,975 of record JAJGOT010000957.1, read on the forward strand.
CGCGAAGTGCTACGGCCAAAACCGAAAGTGCCCGAAATATTGACGAAGAGGCTCCGTAATTTTTCTCCTAAGAGGCAACAAAATGTCTCATGAGTTATGACAAACAAACAATTAATTTTCCCATGTTGCAAATATTAACTAAGTAAATGTAACCAAGTAAAGCAACTCAAAATAGACTGGACCGTTATAACGCACGCATTTGAATATAAGGTGTATATTTTGTTCCATTTTGCGATATAACGTGGAAATCAGCTAAGCGAGACTTTGCCATTTCGGCGGGACAGTGTCATCAGTATGCATTTACGAAGAGTATTCACGAAGTGCAACGGCCAAAACCGAAACTTCCCGAAATATTGACGAACAGGCTCCGTGATTTTTCTCCTAGGAGGCAACAAAATGTCTCCTAAGATATCTGAAAGAAACAATTTATTTTTCCATCTTACAAACATTAACCTAACAAAATGCAAGTATGTAAAGCAGCTGAAAATAGACTGAGCCGTTATAACGCACGCATTTTGGTTTCCGAAAAATGTCGCGATTCACACTGCCTTTCTACCAAACAAAGGCAAATTTGATTTCAAGTTAAACTGTAATCCACTTCAATCCCTGCAATCCTGCGCTTTATCTCCAAACTACTACTTTTGTTTTGTACTATAGCATCTTTTTATCCAACTAAGTTGTATATTTTGTGCCATTTGGCGATATAACGTGTAAATAAACAACGCGAGACTTTGCCATTTCGGCGGGACAGTGTCATCAGTATGCATTTACGAAGAGTATTCACGAAGTACGACGGCTAAAACCGAAAATGCCCGAAATATTGACGAACAGGCTTCGTAATTTTTCTCAAAGGACGCAACAAAATGTCTCATCAGTTATGACAAAGAAACAATATTTTTTCCATTATTCAAACATTTACTAAGAAAATGTAACGCTGTAAAGCAGCTCAAAATAGATTGAGCCGTTATGACGCACGCATGTTGGTTTCCGATTAATGTCACGATTGGCACTGCCTCTCTAGCAAACAAAGGCAAATTTGATTTCAAGCTAAACTGTAATCCACTTCAATCCCTGCAATCCTGCGCTTCATCTCCAAATTACTACTTTTGTTTTGTGCTATAGGATCTTTTTATCCAACCAAGTTGTATATTTTGTGCCATTTGGCGATATAACGTGGAAGTAAGTTAAGCAAGATTTTGCCATTTCGGCGGGACATTGTCATCAGTGTGCATTTACGAAGAGTATTCACGAAGTGCGACTTCCAAAACCACAAATGCCCGAAATATTGATGAACAGGATCAGTAAATTTTTTCCTAGGAGGCAACAAAATGTCTCATAAGTTATGACAAAAAAAATTATTTTTTCCATTCTACAAACATTAACTAAGGAAATTCAACGAAGTAAAGCAGCTCAAAATAGATTGATCCGTTATAACGCACGCATGTTGGTATCCGATAAATGTCACGATTGACACTGCCTCTCCAGCAAACAAAGGCAAATTTGATTTCAAGCTAAACTGTAATCCACTTCAATCCCTGCAATCCTGCGCTTTATCTCCAAACTACTACTTTTGTTTTGTACTATAGGATCTTTTTATCCAACTAAGTTGTATATTTTGTGCCATTCGGCTATATAACGTGGAATTAAGGTAAGCGAGATTTTGCCATTTCCGCGGGACAGTGTCATCAGTATGCAATTACGAAGAGTATTCACGAAGTGCGACGGCTAAAACCGAAAATGCCCGAAATATTGACGAACAGGCTCTGTAGTTATTCTCCTAGGAGGCAACAAAATGTCTCAAGTTATGACAAACAAGGAATCAATTTTTCCATCTTACAAACATTAACTAAGCAAATTCAACGAAGTAGAGCAGCTCAAAATAGATTGAGCCGTTATAACGCACGCTTGTGGCGATTGACACTGCCTCTCCAGCAAACAAAGGCAAATTTGATTTCAAGCTAAACTGTAATCCACTTCAATCCCTGCAATCCTGAGCTTTATCTACAAACTACTACTTTTGTTTTGTACTATAGCATCTTTTTATTTGTATAATTTGTATTTGTGCCATTTGGCGATATAATGTGGAACTAAGCTACGCGAGACTTTGCCATTTTGGCGGGACAGTGTCATCAGTATGCATTTACGAAGAGTATTCACGAACTGAGACGGCCAAAACCGAAAGTGCCCGAAATATTGACGAACAGGCTCCGTAATCTTTCTCCTTGGAGGCAACAAAATGTCTCATGAGTTATAACGAACAAACAGTTAATTTTTCCACCTTACAAACATTATTCTAAGCACATTCAACGAAGTAAAACAACTCAAAATAGACTGAGCCGTTATAACGCACGCATTTTGGTATCCGATAAATGTCACGATTGACACTGCCTCTCCAGCAAATAAAGGCAAATTCGATTTCAAGCTAAACTGTAATCTACTTCAATCCCTGCAATCCTGCGCTTTATCTCCAAACTACTACTTTTGTTTTGTACTATAGGATCTTTTTATCCAACTAAGTTGTATATTTTGTGCCATTTAGCGATATAACGTGGAAATAAGCTACGCGACATTTTTCCATTTCGGCGGGACAGTGTCATTGCTATGCATTTACGAAGAGTATTCATAGAGTTAATAAGTTTAAATATCTTGGGGTCCTCCTTGACAACACCCTATCTTGGAAGGACCACATAGAATATATCGGTAATAAGATCTCGTCTAGATTGGGTATTCTGCGTAGAGCGCGAAAGGTTCTTCCCAAGCAAACCTGTCAAATGCTCTACAATACTATAGTCTTGCCATTGTTCGATTACTGTTCACCTGTCTGGGACAGTTGCGGGGTTGGAAGCAAAACTTATCTAGATAAGCTAAATAGACGCGCGGCATGTATTATTGAAGGTCGATCTATCGGGGCTGAGGAGTTAAAATCAACACTTGGCTGGCCCAACTTACAAGCACGCAGAAATTATCTCAAATGCGTCTTAGTCCATAAGTGTCTTCACGCAATAGCGCCTTCGTACTTACTTTCAGAGTTTAGGCATGCGCACCTTTTACATGGCTATAACACCAGAAGCCGTGATTTGCTGCGCCCTCCCTTCGCAAAAACTACTAAATACCAAGGTAGCTTCAGAATAAACGGTGCTCGGACCTACAACACCCTACCGAGAATCATTAGACAAGTAGAGACGCTTAGCGAATTTAAAATCAAGCTAAAGCGCCATTTTAAACAGTAACGCCTGCGATACATGTTGCCTCTGTAACTTAACTAATTTTTCTAGTTTTAATCTTTTAATGTCTTTGTTTCTGTGTTGTGTCAGGGCTCCATTTAAACTAGCTCTGCTAAATTGGATGCCCCTGGATAAATAAAAAATAAATAAATAAATAAATAAATAAGTAGTGCGACGGCTAAAACCGAAAATGCCCGAAATATTGACGAAGAGGCTCCGTAATTTTTCTCCTAGTAGCCAACAAATGACTCATAAGTTATCACAAGCAAACAATTTAGTTTTCTATCTTTCAAACATTGACTAAGCAAATAGAACGAAGTAAAGCAGCTCAAAATGGATTGAGCCGTTATAACAGACGCATTTTGGTTACAGATAAATGTCACGAGTGACACTGCCTCTCCAGCAAACAAAGGCAACTTTGATTTCCAGCTAAACTCTAATCCACTTCAATCCTTGCAATCCTGCGCTTTATCTCCAAACTACTACTTTTGTTTTGCACTATAGGATCTTTTTATCCAACCAAGTTGTATATTTTGTGCCATTTAGCGATATAATGTGGGAATAAGCTAAGCGAGCCGGAGTTTTCCATTTCTGCGGGACAATGTCATCAGTATGCATTTACGAAGAGTATTCACGAAGTGCGACGGCTAAAATCGAAAGTGGCCGAAATATTGACGAATAGGCTAGGTAATTTTTTTCCTACGAGGCAACAAAATGTCTCATAAGTTATGACAAACAAACAATTTTTTTTTCCATCTTGCAAACATTAGCTAAGCAAATGCAACCAAGTAAAGCAGCTCAAAATAAACTGAGCCGTAATAACGCACGCATTTTGATTTCAGAAAAATGTAACGATTGACCATGCCTATCCAGCAAACAAATTCAACTTTTATATCAAACTAAATCTTAATCCACTTCAATCCTTGCAATCCTGCGCTGTCTCCAAACCACTATTTTTATTTTGTACAATAGGATCTTTTTATCCAACTAAGTTGTATATTTTGTGCCATTTGGCGATATAACGTGGAAATAAGCTAAGCGAGATTTTGCCATTTCCGCGGGACAGTGTCATCAGTTTGCATTTACGAAGAGTATTAACGAAGTGCGACGGCTAAAACCGAAAATGCCCGAAATATTGACGAACAGGCTCCGTAATTTTTCTCCTGGTAGGCAACAAACTGTCTCATAAGATATGAGAAAGAAACAATTTATTTTTCCATATTACCAACATTAACTAAGCAAATTCAACGAAGTAAAGCAGCTCAAAATAGATTAAGCCGTCATAACGCACGTATTTTGGTATCCGATAAATGTAACGATTCACACTGCCTCTCCAGCAAACAAAGGCAAAATTAATTTCAAGCTAAACTGTAATCCACTTCAATCCCTGCAATCCTGCGCTTTATCTCCAAACTACTACTTTTCTTTTGTACTATAGGATCTTTTTATCCCACTAAGTTGTATATTTTGTGCCATTTGGCGATATAACGTGAAAATAAGCTAAGCGAGATTTTGCCATTTCCGCGGGACAGTGTCATCAGTATGCATTTACGAACAGTATTCACAAAGTGCGACTTCTAAAACCGAAAATGCCCGAAATATTGACGAACAGGATTAGTAAATTTTTTCCTAGGAGGCAACAAAATGTCTCATAAGTTATGACAAACAAACAATTAATTTTTCCATCTTACAAACATTAACTAAGCAAATTCAACGAAGTAAAGCAGCTCAAAATAGATTGAGCCGTTATAACACACGCATTTTGGTATCCGACAAATGTTACGATTGACACTGCCTTTCTAGCAAACAAAGGCAAATTTGATTTCAAGCTAAACTCTAATCCACTTCAATCCCGTCAATCCTGCGCTTTATCTCCAAACTACTACTTTTCTTTTGTACTATAGGATCTTTTTATCCCACTAAGTTGTATATTTTGTGCCATTTGGCGATATAACGTGGAAATAAGCTAAGCGAGACTTTGCCATTTCGGCGGGACAGTGTCATCAGTATGCATTTACGAAGAGTATTCATGAAGTGCGACGGCCAAAACCGAAAGTGCCAGAAATATTGACGAACAGGCTCCGTTATTTTTCTCCTAGTAGCCAACAAATGTCTCATATGTTATGACAAACAAACAATTTATTTTCTCATCTTACAAATATTAACTAAGCAAATGCAACGAAGTAAAGCAGCTCAAAACAGACTGAGCCGTTATAACGCACGTATTTTGGTTTCATATAAATGTCACAATTGACACTAGCCTCTCCAGCAAACAAAGGCAACTTTGATTTTAAGATAAAATGTAATCCACTTCAATCCTTTCAATCCTGCGCTTGATCTTCAAACTACTACTTTTGTTTTGAACTATACGATCTTTTAATCCAACGAAGTTGTTTATTTTAAAATCTTATTTTTGCGCACACCAGATCTGAATATCGTCGTACTGGTCTCAAATCAACGCCAAATCGGGCAAACATTGCGATTTCTATGAAAACTGCGTGCGGAGTAAATTTTGGCAGAAGCTCACTTTTCCGAACACCAGATCTCAAAATCGTCGTACTGGCCTCAAATCATCGATGAAAAGCGAAAACAGTGGCATTTCTAACACAAGAGCACAAAACGTACATTTGGGGCCGTGCGGAGCAAGTTTTGGCTAAATTTAACTTTAGAGCACACCAGATCTGAAAATCGTCCTATTGGCCTCAAATCATCGCCAAAAACTGAAAACGGTGCCATTTCTATGAAAAGTGCACAAAACGCACGTTTGTGACCGTGCTGAGCATGTTTTGGCAAAATCTCACATTTGAGCTCATCAGATCTCGAAATCGTCGTACTGTCCTCAAATCATCGCCAAGCGAAAAGAGTGGCATTCCCATGAAAAGTGCACAAATCCCACGTTTGGTGCCGTGCGGGGCAGGTTTTGGCTAAATCTCACTTTTTGTTTTGTTTCAGTACCTCTCAATGGTTGTGTTCTCCGGAGATATTCTTTCATGTGAGTAAAAACACAAAGAGATTGATCTGCAGGGTAGGCTTGTAAAAGCACTGAAGGCAGCTTGTATCCTGGTCTACTTTGTTTTATGTGCTCTGGCAAAGCAAATTCAAATTCAAAGAATGTAGGCCCCTCTTTCATAAACTGGGTGTCTAGTAGGTGGATGCTTTGTCCTCTATGTGCAGAGACAAGTGCAATTAACATTGTCAGTTTTAGTGTCAAGGACTTTAAACTTGATTCAGTTGGCTTGGGTAATGATGACAAGTAAGAAAGGACTGGGTTTACATCCCATGTAGTACGGTACCGTGGTACAGGTGGATTGTTCTTATACATGCCTTTCATAAATCGGGAGATGATGGGATGGCTCCCGATGTTCACATTGTCATTAGGACGAATGACAGCAGATAGAGCACTTCTTGCAGTGATTATAGTTGTGCATGATAACCTTGTTCATGCAAACTGACTAAGAAGTCCAGCACCATATCTAGAGGTGGGTTGTATGAATTAACGCCCCGTTTAGAACAAAACTCATGCCACTTCTTGATATAAGGGGTGTATTGTTTCTGGGTACCAGTTGACCAGGACTGCAAGATGATATTGGTAGCTTTGCTAGAAATAGCTCTCTGGTTGAAAGATTCCCTGATACTTTGCAAGCCATCAATTGCAACCGTTGGCTCAGAGGGTGAACTGCATTGCAGTGGTGTTGGACTAGAAGAATGACCGACTGCGGAAGTAATAGAGGGTGATCCGTTAGGAGGTTAAGTAGAAGCGTGAACCATGGTTGTGTTGTCCAGAGCGGAACAATAAGGAGACCTGAGGATTGGTCTTGTTCGATCTTCTGTAGGCAGTTGGCAATGAGGCTGAAAGGGGGAAAGGCATAAAAGTAATGATCTTTCCAGTCCATGAAAAAAGCATTAATAAACTGTTCCCCAGGGTCAGGTCTCCATGAGACATATTTAGGGACTTTAAAGTTGAGTCTAGAGGTAAACAAGTCAATGTCAAACTTGCCCCAGCGCTCCTGTATAACATTAAAAACCCTCTGAGACAAGGACCATTCTGTAGATACCCTGAGTGCTCTAGATTCCTCGTCAGCTTGAATGTTTTCAGACCCAGGGATATGGGTGGCACTGAGCCAGATGTTGCGGTTTATACACCATTCCCATATGCTGGTGGCCATATCGTTGCATGGCATTGATTTAATATCCCCATTGCATTAATGTATGCCACAGTAGTCGTGTTATCAGACTGATCAAGTATGTGTTTCTCACTGAAAGTACCACAAAGGGATTTCAAGCCCAATAGTACAGCTTTCATTTCAAGATAGTTTATGTGGTTGTTTTGTTCCTCAAGACTCCCAGGGCTCCCAGTGGAGATATTTCCACAGAGTGCTCCCCAACCCAGGGTTAAGGCATCAGTAGTGAGAATACGGTCAGGGTTGCCATGGCTGATGGCTTTAGATGCTGTAAGGACATTATTCACCCACCAGATCAATTCTGTCCGAGAATGGGAAGACGAGGCCATAGTGGAGTCAAAGTTTCCCTTGTTTTCACGGAGTGCACAAATTTTGTCATGTTCCAAATGCGTATAGTGCATTTCATCAAATTCCACTGCTGGAAAGCTAGATACAAGGAAGCCTACGACCTGAGCGACAGTACGGATGGGGACTGTCCTGTGAAGGAGCAAACTTTCACAAGCAGATCTGACCTTCGTGGCATTAGCCTCCGTGAGGGTTACTGTCATGGTCAGACTATCCAGTAGAAAACCCAGAAAATCTATTTTTTGCTGGGGTTGAAGCACAGACTTCACAGGGTGGATAGTGAAGCCAAGGTTGGTAAAATGATAAACAGTATCCACTACATTTGTTTGGCAAGAGTTAAAACACTGACCAATGAGTAAGGTGTCGTCAATATGCCCCATACATGTATGCCCAATAGAACGTAAACGGGCATAAACTGGCTTGGGGCAGATGTCCAGCCATTAGGTAGACATGTAAATTGGTAGTATTTCCCTTTCCATTCAAACATGAGGAATTTCCTGTCCTCCTTTGCTATGGGAATGGAGAAGTAGGCATCTTTGAGATCTACAGATGCCATAAAGCATCCAGGTCGGATATGTTTGAGGACGCTATGGAATGTGTCCATTTTTAAATGGTGGTAATCGACAAATTCATTAAGTGGCTTCAAATTAAGGATCATCCTGTAAGTACCATCCTTTTTTGGGCGAATGAAAATATTTGAAATAAACCCATCAGGTGTATAGTCGGCCAGTGTAAAAATTTCTTTATTCACAAACTTAGCAATTTCTGCATCAATAATAGTGATTTCAGCTGGTGAGAAATAAATTTTGTTAGGCCTGACCTTCTGTGTCGGGTAGTCACCCTCAAACCCTATATGATGATGCTTTATGGCAAGCAAAATAACTGGGTCATTAGTCAATGATTCCCAAAATGTTAAATGGTATTTCACCTGACCTCCTCTAAAAAGTTCAACCCTTCGGTGCAGGTCCTCTAAATTAATGGTTAAAAATTAAAAAGTGCACAAAACGCACGTTTTAGGCCGTGCGGAGCACGTTTTGGCAAAATCCCACTTTTGGGCACATCACATCTCAAAATCGTTGTACTGGCCTCAAATCATGTCAATTTATTGAACATGTGAGATAAATTTTAGTTAATCAACAACTCTTGTCTCAGGCGACCTTTGTCAATTGACCTCACGTGAGAACCCTAGGGGGATCCCCTTACTCGGATTATCCAATCAGAATACACCACGCTGCCACGACAAGCGTGTGTTTTCACGTGCTTGAGATCATTCGAGCAAATGTTTCTTGCTACAACAATCTACAATGTAAATCTCTGCAAAAAGGTTTCGTTCTATCGCGAGAAATATCATATTTTTCGCAACAGGTTTTACGTTGTACACTGCCTTTAACGATAGTGTTGGCTCCAATAGCTTAGTTGGTCGCTTATACAGCCAAGTTTGAAGTTCGGGAGGATCTCTTTGATTCGTATAAATTATGCCGCCCACTCGCCGAACGAGAACCAAAGAGCGTTCAAGAGCCTCCGCTGCAATCGGCGATGCACCTATTCCTGCCGACCTTGAGCTCAACAGCCTCTACGTAAAAGATCTTCGGGCCATCTGTAGTAGACACAACCTCTAAGCCTCCGGTACGCGCGACGCCTTGGTCAAACGGCTACAACAAGCCCGAACCACAACAAACAATTCTGCCCCTGGCTCCTTGCCCAACGGCCAAGATGGCGGCCAACACGTGGACTCTGCCCTCGAGCAACAATTCCAACATCTCCAGCATCAGGTCCAGGGGCTACTCAACAGAGAATCCGATGAGAGACTTTTATCTCCCGGCCAGCTTTCACAGGTTCAATCAGTCGTTCAAGGTTCTCTCAACGAAGCCATCGAAAAAGCCGCCAGCGCTGCTGCCCAAGCTGCCATTAGTGCTTACACTGGAACTACTGGGAACAACACAACACCAGTAACCGCGGACAACGGAAACTCTTTGCCTTTGGTTCAGAATACGCCCGGGACAAATCCACCAACGGTACCAGCCCTGCCCAACCCGGGACAACTTTCTGCCGGGACAAATCCACCAACGGTACCAGCCCTGCCCAACCCTGGACAACTTTCTGCCGCCACAGCTTCCGTGCACGAACTGCCGACAAAACTTGTGAAGGACATCCTCAGCGGTGAGTTCATGGAACTTTCTCGATTGCTTCCAAAGAACTTTAACTCGTTAACTGCCTTACACGAGGAACCCCTCACCCTAACATTAGATAACTCTGTGATTAAAGTCACTAAGCCCAAAGGTAGCTCTCTAATTGATATAGGAGAATGGACCACGGCTTTTACAGCCTACATGGGCGTTGTTATCACAAAATATCCATCTCGTGCCGCTGAATTATTAGAATATATGTCATTAATTCGTTACGCTGCCAAATATCATAGGGGGCTAGGGTGGTGTGTCTATGACATCAAATTTCGGCAGAAGGCTGCTGTCAATAAGTCATTGCTATTGGTCCTATCGACAGTCCGTTATGGCTAAAAACCTTTACTGTCCCCCCTTCACTCATGAAGGATGAGTTTGGTGCAAATGTTTTCCAATCAGGACCCTCATCCGCAACAGGTACATCTCGAGGGAACGACAATCGTACCTGTCATAACTTCAACAAAGGGATACCTTGTAGCCGAACCCCCTGCAGGTATGCTCACAAATGCAACAAGTATGGGTGTGGCGAAGATCACCCCGGGTCTAAGTGCCCCAAATACCCAGAAGCAGGGAGGGAAGCCCTGTTATCGGCCAACAAGCCTGCCCCCCACCATAGCGGCCGCCACCGGGAAAGGTAGTTTCGGAGGTGTAGTCACCCCAGTAAATGTTTGTAATCTCTATCAAGCCTTATCTAAGCATCCTAAGAGGGAATTTGTTACCAAACTGTGCTCAGAACTGAGGGAGGGGGCTAGGATTGGCTACTCCGGTCCCAGATGTTTCCGTTTTTCGAACAACTTACCGACTGCCGCCCTTAATCCCGAAGTCGTTACTAGGAATTTGTTGGAGGAGGTTGCCAAGGGGCGCAACGTAGGCCCCTTTTCCTCTCCCCCTTTTGAGAATTTCCAGGTTTCCCCTATTGGCCTTGTTCCCAAAAAGCATTCCGACAAATTCAGAACCATTTTTCGCCTGTCCTTTCCTAAATCTGGGACCTCTAGTATCAATCACTTTATTGAAAAGGATGACTTCTCACTTCAGTACATTACAATCGATAATGCCATTGCTGCTATTCAAGAGTTTGGACCGCACTGTTTTATGGCCAAAACCGACATTGAGTCTGCCTTTAGGCTTTTTCCCGTTCACCCTGAGGATTGGGAACTTCTTGGCATGTTTTGGAATGGGCAATATTATTTTGACAAAGTGCTCCCTTTCGGGCTCCGTTCTGCCCCTTTTATCTTCAACCAATTGTCCGATGCCCTCGAGTGGATTCTACTAAACAAATGTGCAATTTCCTTTGTTTGCCACATATTAGATGACTTTCTCATTGTAGAACCCCCATCATCCACCCCGCCCCTTGATTCCTTATGCCAGGCAAGCCTATCGAGCATGATAATGACCTTCAAAAATCTCAATATTCCCATCTCCTCCACCAAAACCGAGGGCCCATGCTATAGTCTTCAGTTCATGGGGATAATTTTAGACTCGCATAAAATGGAAGCAAGGCTGCCAAAAGACAAGGTGGAGAGAATAAAGACCGCTCTCTCTACTTTTCAATCCCAACGATCCACAACACTTCGTGAGCTTCAATCATTGATTGGCACACTTCACTTTGCATGCAAGGTTATTCCCCCAGGGCGCCCTTTCCTTCAGCGCATAATTCAGCTCACCAGAGGTGTCAAGCAACCCCACCACCACATTAAGCTCACCGCAGGTTTCCACAAAGACATTGACATGTGGAATATTTTTATCGAACAGTGGAATGGTGTGGGACTGTTTCTGTCTTCACAATGGGACACTTCCGATGCCCTCTCCCTGTTTACTGATGCATCTGGCTCACTGGGGTATGGGGGTATATTTCAAAATAGTTGGTTCCAGGGACAGTGGTCACCCTCCCAACTGTTAGGCCAGCCTGGCATCAGCATTCTTTGGCAAGAACTGTTTGCAATTAATATGGCTTGCCATTTATGGGGCCCCCACTGGACATCTAAACGCATTAAGTTTTACTGCGACAATCAGGGTGTAGTTGAAGTCATTAATTCTAGACGCTCCAAAGTTCCCCGGGTTATGGACTTGGTACGAGACCTAACCCTCTGCACTCTGAAACACAATTTCTATTTTCGAGCAGTGCATGTCCCCGGAAAAAAACAACAACATTGCCGACTCTCTTTCTCGATTACAGATGGAGCGTTTCCGCCGGCTAGCTCCCCAGGCCAACAAAACTCCAGACCCTATCCCAGTTCGTCTCTACAATCTCTAAACAAAGCAGCGGAGCATTACTTGGGAATGGCCCTTGCCCACAACACTAGGAAAACCTACAGTTCTGGGGTTCGCCAATTTTATGCCTTTTGTTCATCAATGAACATTATTCCCAAGTTACCCGTCGATGAAGACACCTTGATCAACTTTTCAGTCTTGATGGCTCGTTCGGTACAGCATAGTACCATCAAGAATTACCTTTCCGCTGTTAAATATTACCATTCTACACATGGCTATGAGCTTCCGTTAGCAGATTGTCTTCGCCTTCAGCTTGTACTCCGGGGAATAAAGCGCTCACAGGGGATACATTGCAAAATCCGCCGGCCAATCACTTTGCAATTGTTAAATTTATTTTACCACCTTCTGAACATCAATCACACTACCAACAAGGATGCCCTGATGGTATGGGCAGCTATGACTCTTGCATTTTTCGGTTTCCTTCGAATTGGCGAACTAACTTGTAATTCCAGTTTCGATCCTAGATACCATCTTACCATTCGGACTTAACATTTATGCCCCAGCACTCCCTAAGTACCTATTAGTGCGCTTAAAAGTGTCAAAAACAGACCCTTTCAGACAGGGGCAAACTATAGTAATTGGAAGGACGCTTTCTAACTTGTGTCCCATCTCTGCCATGTTAGCATACCTGGACATCAGGAACCCCCTCTCAGATACAGGCCCCCTTTTCACCTATGAATCTGGGTCATTCCTTACCCGGGAAAAACTAACCAAGGAAACAAGGCTCCTAATTTCCAAGGGAGGCCTACCTTCAAATGAATTTGCGGGACATAGTTTTCGGATAGGCGAAGCTACAACAGCTGCCTCAGCTAACTTACCCCCCTGGCTTATTAAGGTTCTCGGTCGCTGGTCTTCGGACTGTTTTGAGAGATATATTAAAACCCCACCCTCGGTTCTAGCACAGGTTCCACAAAAACTAGTCAGCCTTTTATAACTTTGGATGATTTATTATTCCTCTGTTACTGTTTTTACTTGTAGTGTGGCTCGTCAATGGGGGAATGCTTCGCATTTTGTGGGGATGAAGTGCTCCTCTTGTCACACTTTTGCTCCCATAGACTCGATTGTTTGGAGGCCCAACTCCCTCCTCTCTACCCAGGAATGCTCACAATGCGTGAGGCCCAACTCTCTCCGATTGGAGAGAAGGCCCAACTCCCTTCTCTCAATCCATTGTCTGCACTTCCTGGGCTGTAGGTTTTGTTAGCTTGACACTGCAGGGGTACAGGGTGCTGTTTGTTAGTTTAGCACTGTTGAGCACTTTGTCACCCACTTCCCCATTTTCAGCCACATAAAGTTGTTGTTGTGTTGTTCTGTTAATATTTAAGGGATAAACCCCTTTAAGCCCCATTATCGATATACAAATTCTCCATACTACCTCGAGCTCCATACATTTCTTATAGTACCCTTTTAGCTGAGATGCGATCATTCCCTTAATTCTCAGGACTTACTTTCTGTACACCAATATTTCAAGGAGAAATCTTATATTTGATCACTTGTGGCTTAAAGGGGTTAACCATTTGCATAAGAGAACAAGAGAAAGTTGATTAAATCGTCAAAAAGCGAAAATAGTGCATTTCTATGAAAAATGCACAAAACGTACCTTTGTGGCCGTGCGGAGCAAGGTTTGGCAAAATCTCACTTTTGAGCACACCAAATCTCAAAATCGTCTTACTGGCCACAAATCATCGCCAAAAAGCGAAAACAGTGCATTTCTATGAAAAATGCCCAAAACGCACGTTTGGGGCCATGGGGAGCAAGTTTCGGCAAAATCTCACTTTTGAGCACACCAGATCTCAAAATTGTCGTACTGACCACAAATCATCGCCAAAAAGCGAAAACAGTGCATTTCTATGAAAAGTGCACAAAACGCACGTTTGGGGTCGTGGGGAGAAAGTCTCGGTAAAATCTCACTTTTCAGCACACCAGATCTCAAAATCGTCGTACTGGCCTCAAATCAACGCGAAAAAGCGAAATCAGTGCATTTCTATGAAAAATGCACACCAAATGTCAAAATCGTCGTTCTGGTCTCAAATCATCTCCAAAAAGCGAAAACAGTGCACTTATATGAAAAGTGCACAAAACGCACGTTTGGGGCCGTGCGGAGCACGTTTTGGCAAAATCTCACTTTTGAGCACACCAGATCTCAAAATCGTCGTACTGGCCTCAAATCAACGCGAAAAAGCGAAAACAGTGCATTTCTATGAAAAATGCACAAAAAGTACGTTTTGGGCCGTGTGGAGCACGTTTTGGCAAAATCTCACTTTTGAGCACACCAGATCTCAAAATCGTCGTACTGACCTCAAATCAACGCGAAAAAGCGAAATCAGTGCATTTCTATGAAAAATGCACACCAAATGTCAAAATCGTCGTTCTGGTCTCAAATCATCTCCAAAAAGCGAAAACTGCACTTATATGAAAAGTGCACAAAACGCACGTTTGGGGTCGTGGGGAGAAAGTCTCGGTAAAATCTCACTTTTCAGCACACCAGATCTCAAAATTGTTGTACTGACCTGAAATCATCGCCAAAAAGCGAAAACAGTGCATTTCTATGAAAAATGCACAAAAAGTACGTTTTGGGCCGTGTGGAGCACGTTTTGGCAAAATCTCACTTTTTAGCACACCAGATCTCAAAATCGTCGTACTAGCCTCAAATCATCGTCAAAAAGCGAAAATAGTGCATTTCTATGAAAAATGCACAAAACGTACCTTTGTGGCCGTGCGGAGCAAGGTTTGGCAAAATCTCACTTTTGAGCACACCAAATCTCAAAGTCGTCTTACTGGCCTCAAACCATCGCCAAAAAACGAAAACAGTGCATTTCTGTGAAAAGTGAACAAAACGCACGTTAAGCGCCGTGCGCAACACGTTTTGGCAAAATCTCACTTTTGACCACACCAGATCTCAAAATCGTCTTACTGGCCTCAAATCATCGCCAAAAAACGAAAACAGTGGATTTCTATGAAAAATACACAAAACGTACGTTTTGGGCCGTGTGGAGCACGTTTTGGCGAAATGTCACTTTTGAGCACACCAGATCTCAAAATCGTCGTACTGGCCTCAAATCATCCCCAAAATGTGAAAACAGTGCATTTCTAGGAAAAATGCACAAAAAGTACGTTTTGGGCCGTGTGGAGCACGTTTTGGCAAAATCTTATCTTTCTGCACACCAGATCTCAAAATCGTCGTTCTGGTCTCAAATCATCCCCAAAATGTGAAAACAGTGCATTTCTAGGAAAAATGCACAAAAAGTACGTTTTGGGCCGTGTGGAGCACGTTTTGGCAAAATGTCACCTTTGAGCACACCAGATCTCAAAATCGTCGTACTGGCCTCAAATCAACGCGAAAAAGCGAAAACAGTGCATTTCTATGAAAAGTGCACAAAACGCACGTTTGGGGCCGTGCGGAGCACGTTTTGGCAAAATCTCACTTTTGAGCACAGCAGATCTCAAAATCCTCTTACTGGCCTCAAATCATCGCCAAAAAAAGAAAACAGTGCATTTCTATGAAAAGTGCACAAAACGCACGTTTAGGGCCGTGGGGAGCAAGTTTTAGCAAAATCTCATCTTTCCGCACACCAGATCTCAAAATCGTCGTTCTGGTCTCAAGTCATCCCCAAAATGTGAAAACAGTGCATTTCTATGAAAAGTGCACAAAACGCACGTTTGGGGCCGTGCGGAGCACGTTTTGGCAAAATCTCACTTTTGACCACACCAGATCTCAAAATCGTCGTACTGGCCTCAAATCAACGCGAAAAAGCGAAAACAGTGCATTTCCATGTAAAGTGCACAAAACGCACGTTTTGGCAAAATCTCACTTTTAGCCACACCAGATCTCAAAATTGTCTTACTAGCCTCAAATTATCATCAGAAAGCGAAAACAGTGTATTTCTATGAAAAATGCACAAAACGTTCGTTTGGGGCCGTGCGGAGCACGTTTTGGCAAAATCTCACTTTTGACAACACCAGATCTCAAAATCGTCTTACTGGCCTCAAATCATCGCCAAAAAACGAAAACAGTGCATTTCTATGAAAAGTGCACAAAACGCACGTTTAGGGTCGTGGGGAGCAAATTTTAGCAAAATCTCATCTTTCCGCACACCAGATCTCAAAATCGTCTTACTAGCCTCAAATCATCGCCAAAAAGCGAAAATAGTGCATTTCTATGAAAAATGCACAAAACGTACCTTTGTGGCCGTGCGGAGCAAGGTTTGGCAAAATGTCACCTTTGAGCACACCAGATCTGAAAATCGTCGTACTGGCCTCAAATCAACGCGAAAAAGCGAAAACAGTGCATTTCTATGAAAAGTGCACAAAACGCACGTTTGGGGCCGCGCGGAGCACGTTTTGGCAAAATCTCACTTTTGACCACACCAGATCTCAAAATCCTCTTACTGGCCTCAAATCATCGCCAAAAAACGAAAACAGTGCATTTCTTTGAAAAGTGCACAAAACGCACGTTTAGGGCCGTGGGGAGCAAGTTTTAGCAAAATCTCATCTTTCCGCACACCAGATCTCAAAATCGTCGTTCTAGTCTCAAGTCATCCCCAAAATGTGAAAACAGTGCATTTCTATGAAAAGTGCACAAAACGCACATTTGGGACCGTGGGGAGCAAGTTTCGGTAAAATCTCACTTTTCAGCACACCAGAATCTCAAAATTGTCGTACTGGCCTCAAATCATCGCCAAAAAGCGAAAACAGTGCATTTCTAGGAAAAATGCACAAAAAGTACGTTTTGGGCCGTGTGGAGCACGTTTTGGCAAAATCTCACTTTTTAGCACACCAGATCTCAAAATCGTCGTACTGGCCTCAAATCAACGCGAAAAAGCGAAAACAGTGCATTTCTATGTAAAGTGCACAAAACGCACGTTTGGGGCCGTGCGGAGCAGTTTTGGCAAAATCTCACTTTTGACCACACCAGATCTCAAAATCGTCGTACTGGCCTCAAATCAACGCGAAAAAGCGAAAACAGTGCATTTCTATGTAAAGTGCACAAAACGCACGTTTTGGCAAAATCTCACTTTTAGCCACACCAGATCTCAAAATCGTCTTACTAGCCTCAAATTATCATCAGAAAGCGAAAACAGTGCATTTCTATGAAAAATGCACAAAAAGTACGTTTTGGGCCGTGTGGAGCAAGTTTTGGCAAAATGTCACTTTTGAGCACACCTGATGTCAAAATCGTCATACTGGCCTCAAATCAACGCGAAAAAGCGAAAACAGTGCATTTCTATGTATAGTGCACAAAACGCACGTTTGGGGCCGTGTGGAGCACGTTTTGGCAAAATCTCACTTTTGACCACACCAGATCTCAAAATCATCTTACCAGCCTCAAATCATCGCCAAAAAGCGAAAACAGTGCATTTCTAGGAAAAATGCACAAAAAGTACGTTTTGGGGCGTGTGGAGCACGCTTTGGCAAAATCTCACTTTTGAGCACACGAGATCTCAAAATCGTCGTACTGGCCTCAAATCAACGCGATAAAGCGAAAACAGTGCATTTCTATGAAAAATGTACAAAACGCACGTTTGGGCCGAGTGGAGCACGTTTTGGCAAAATCTCACTTTTGACAACACCAGATCTCAAAATCGTCGTAAAAGCAAAAACAGTGCATATCTATGAAAACTGCACAAAACGCACGTTTAGGGCCGTGGGGAGCAAGTTTTAGCAAAATCTCATCTTTCCGCACACCAGAACTCAAAATCGTCGTTCTGGTCTCAAATCATAGCCAAAATGTGAAAACAGTGCATTTCTATGAAAAGTGCACAAAACGCACGTTTGGGGGCCATTTGGTGATATAACGTGGAAATAAGTTAAGCGACATTTTGCCATTTCGGCGGGACATTTTCAGTACTATGCATTTACGAAAAGTGTTCACGAAGTGCGACGGCTAAAACCGATAATGCCCGAAATATTGACGAAGAGGCTCCGTAATTTTTTGTCCTAGGAGCCAACAAATGTCTCATAAGTTATGACAAACAAACAATTTAGTTTTCTATCTTAGAAACATCGAGTAAGCAAATGGAAAGAAGTAAAGCAGCTCAAAATAGACTGAGCCGTTATAACGCACGCATTTTGGTTTCAGATAAATGTCACGATTGACACTGCCTCTCCTGCAAACAAATTCAACTTTTATATCAAGCTAAATCTTAATCCACTTTAATCCCTGCAATCCTGCGCTTTATCTCCAAACTACTACTTTTGTTTTGTACTATAGGATCTTTTTATCCAACCAAGTTGTATATTTTGTGCCATTTAGCGATATAATGTGGAAATAAGTTAAGCGAAATTTTTCCATTTCCGCCGGACAATGTCATCAGTATGCATCTACGAAGAGTATTCACGAAGTGCGACAGCTAAAACCGAAAGTGCCCGAAATATTGACGAATAGGCTTGGTTATTGTTTTCCTAGGAGGCAGCAAAATGTCTCATAAGTTATGACAAACAAACAATTTATTTTTTCATCTTGCAAACATTAGCTAAGCAAATGCAACGAAGTAAAGCAGCTCAAAATAAACTGAGCCGTAATAACGCACGCATTTTGATTTCAGAAAAATGTAACGATTGACCCTGCCTGTCCAGCAAGCAAATTCAACTTTTATATCAAGCTAAATCTTAGTCCACTTTAATCCCTGCAATCCTGCGCTTTATCTCCAAACTATTACTTTTGTTTTGTACTATAGGATCTTTTCATCCAATTAAGTTGTATATTTTGTGCAATTTGGCGATATAACGTGGAAATAAGCTAAGCGAGATTTTGCCATTTCGGCGAGACAGTGTTATCAGTATGCATTTACGAAGAGTATTCACGAAGTGCGACAGCTAAAACTGAAAATTCCCGAAAAATGGACGAAGAGGCTTCGTAATTTTTCTCGTAGGAGCCAACAAATGACTCAAGTTATCACAAGCAAACAATTTAGTTTTCTATCTTTCAAACATTGACTAAGCAAATGGAACGAAGTAAAGCAGCTCAAAATGGATTGAGCCGTTATAACGGACGCATTTTGGTTACAGATAAATGTCACGAGTGACACTGCCTCTCCAGCAAACAAAGCCAACTTTGATTTCCACCTAAACTCTAATCCACTTCAATCATTGCAATCCTGCGCTTTATCTCCAAACTACTACTTTTGTTTTGTACTATAGGATCTTTTCATCCAACTAAGTTGTATAGTTTGTGCCATTCGGCGATATAACGTGGAAATAAGATAAGCGAGATTTTGCCATTTCCGCGGGACAGTGTCATCACTATGCATTTATGAAGAGTATTCACGAAGTGCGACGGCTAAAACCGAAAATGCCCGAAATATTGACGAACAGGCTCTGTAGTTATTCTCCTAGGAGGCAACAAAATGTCTCAAGTTATGACAAACAAGGAATCAATTTTTCCATCTTACAAACATTAACTAAGCAAATTCAACAAAGTAGAGCAGCTCAAAATACATTGAGCCGTTATAACGCACGCTTGTCGCGATTGACACTGCCTCTCCAGCAAACAAAGGGAAATTTGATTTCAAGCTAAACTGTAATCCACTTCAATCCCTGCAATCCTGCGTTTTATCTACAAACTACTACTTTTGTTTTGTACTATAGCATCTTTTTATTTGTATAATTTGTATTTGTGCCATTTGGCGATATAATGTGGAACTAAGCTACGCGAGACTTTGCCATTTCGGCGGGACAGTGTCATCAGTATGCATTTACGAAGAGTATTCACGAAGTGCAACGGCCAAAACCGAAACTTCCCGAAATATTGACGAACAGGCTTCGTAATTTTTCTCCTAGGAGGCAACAAAATGTCTCATAAGATATGAGAAAGAAACAATTTATTTTTCCATCTTACAAACATTAACTAACAAAATGCAAGTATGTAAAGCAGCTGAAAATAGACTGAGCCGTTATAACGCACGCATTTTGGTTTCCGAAAAATGTCACGATTGACACTGCCTCTCTAGCAAACAAAGGCAAATTTGATTTCAAGCTCAATTGTAATCCACTTCAATCCCTGCAATCCTGCGCTTTATCTCCAAACTACTACTTTTTTTTGTACTATAGGATCTTTTTATCCAACTAAGTTGTATATTTTGTGCCATTTGGCGATATAACGTGGAAATAAGCAACACGAGACTTTGCCATTTCCGCGGGACAGTGTCATCAGTGTGCATTTACGAAGAGTATTCCCGAAGTGCTACGGCCAAAACCGAAAGTGCCCGAAATATTGACGAAGAGGCTCCGTAAATTTTCTCCTAAGAGGCAACAAAATGTCTCATGAGTCATGACAAACAAACAATTTATTTTCCCATGTTACAAATATTAACTAAGTAAATGTAACCAAGTAAAGCAACTCAAAATAGACTGGACCGTTATAACGCACGCATTTTGGCCGGATTTTTCCATTTCCGCGGGACAATGTCATCAGTATGCATTTACGAAGAGTATTCACGAAGTGCGACGGCTAAAATCGAAAGTGCCCGAAATATTGACGAATAGGCTAGGTAATTTTTTTCCTACGAGGCAACAAAATGTCTCATAAGTTATGACAAACAAACATTTATTTTTCCATCTTGCAAACATTAGCTAAGCAAATGCAACGAAGTAAAGCAGCTCAAAATAAACTGAGCCGTAATAACGCACGCATTTTGATTTCAGAAAAATGTAACGATTGACCCTGCCTATCCAGCAAACAAATTCAACTTTTATATCAAGATAAATCTTAATCCACTTCAATCCTTGCAATCATGCGCTTTGTCTCCAAACCACTATTTTTATTTTGTACAATAGGATCTTTTTATCCAACTAAGTTGTATATTTTGTGCCTTTTGGCGATATAACGTGGAAATAAGCTAAGCGAGATTTTGCCATTTCGGCGGGACAGTGTCATCAGTTTGCATTTACGAAGAGTATTCACGAAGTGTGACGGCTAAAACCGAAAATGCCCGAAATATTGACGAACAGGCTCCGTAATTTTTCTCCTAGGAGGCAACAAAATGTCTCATGAGTTATAACTAACAAACAATTAATTTTTCCACCTTACAAACATTATTCTAAGCACATTCAACGAAGTAAAGGAACCCAAAAAAGATTGAGCCGTTATAACGCACGCATGTCGCGATTGACACTGCCTCTCCAGCAAACAAAGGCAAATTTGATTTCAAGCTGAACTGTAATCCACTTCAATCCTGCAATCCTGCGCTTTATCTACAAACTATTTCTTTTGTTTTGTACTATAGGATCTTTTTATCCAACCAAGTTGTATATTTTGTGCCTTTTGGCGATATAACGTGGAAATAAGCTAAGCGAGATTTTGCCATTTCCGTAGACAGTGTCATCGGTACGCATTTACGAAGAATATTCAAAAAGTGCGACTGCCAAAACCGTAAGTGCCCGAAATATTGACGAACAGGCTCCGTAATTTTTCTCCTGGTACGCAACAAAATGTCTCATAAGATATGAGAAAGAAACAATTTATTTTTCCATATTACAAACATTAACTAAGAAAATGCAAGGATGTAAAGCAGCTCAAAATAGATTGAGCCGTTATAACGCACGCATTTTGGTTTCCGATAAATATCACGATTGATACTACCTCTCAGCAAACAAAGGCAAATTTGATTTCAAGGTAAACTGTAATCCACTTCAATCCCTGCAATCCTTCGCTTTATCTCCAAACTATTACTTTTGTTTTGTACTATAGGATCGTTTCATCCAATTAAGTTGTATATTTTGTGCCATTTCGCGATATAACGTGGAAATAAGCTAAGCGAGACTTTGCCATTTCAGCGGGACAGTGTCATCAGTATGCATTTACGAAGAGTATTCACGAAGTGCAACGGCCAAAACCGAAACTTCCCGAAATATTGACGAACAGGCTTCGTAATTTTTCTCCTAGGAGGCAACAAAATGTCTCATAAGATATGAGAAAGAAACAATTTATTTTTCCATCTTACAAACATTAACTAACAAAATGCAAGTATGTAAAGCAGCTGAAAATAGACTGAGCCGTTATAACGCACGCATTTTGGTTTCCGAAAAATGTCACGATTGACACTGCCTCTCTAGCAAACAAAGGCAAATTTGATTTCAAGCTAAACTGTAATCCACTTCAATCCCTGCAATCCTGCGCTTTATCTACAAACTACTACTTTTGTTTTGTACTATAGGATCTTTTTATTCAACCAAGTTGTATATTTTGTGCCTTTTGGCGATATAACGTGGAAATATGCTAAGACGCATTTCCGCGGGACAGTGTCATCAGTACGCATTTACGAAGAGTATTCACAAAGTGCGACTGCCAAAACCGTAAGTGTTCGAAATATTGACGAACAGGCTCCGTAATTTATCTCCTGGTAGGCAACAAAATGTCTCATAAGATATGAGAAAGAAACAATTTATTTTTTATTATTACAAACATTAACTAAGAAAATGCAAGGATGTAAAGCAGCTCAAAATAGATTGAGCCGTTATAACGCACGCATTTTGGTTTCCGATAAATATCACGATTGATACTGCCTCTCCAGCAAACAAAGGAAAATTTGATTTCAAGGTAAACTGTAATCCACTTTAATCCCTGCAATCCTGCGCTTTATCTCCAAACTACTACTTCTGTTTTGTACTATAGGATCTTTTTATCCAACTAAGTTGTATATTTTGTGCAATTTGGCGATATAACGTGGAAATAAGCTACGCGAGATTTTGCCATTTCGGCTGGACAGTCATTACTATGCATTTACGAAGAGTATTCACGAAGTGCGACAGCTAAAACCGGAAATTTTCAAAAAATGGACGAAGAGGCTTCGTAATTTTTCTCGTAGGAGCCAAGAAATGACTCATAAGTTATCACAAGCAAACAATTTAGTTTTCCATCTTTCAAACATTGACTAAGCAAATGGAACGAAGTAAAGCAGCTCAAAATGGATTGAGCCGTTATAACGGAAGCATTTTGGTTACAGATAAATGTCACGAGTGACACTGCCAGTAGTTAAGGACTTGGCGGTACCAGATCAGTTTTGCAAAACTGATCTGATACCAAGCCAAGTCTTAACTACTTCCCATCTGTTGGATTAAAAAATATAGAAAAATCAAATGAAACTATATGTTAATAAAAACAAAATGGTGCGTTTATTCCATTGCGTGATTCCACATAATAGAATCCTTTGCGTGACTTTCTCAGAAAAACAGGAAGTCGATGATGTCATACAATAGCGGGTTCCCGAGGAAAATTAGTCATTACGACACGGATGGTCACATTGCATGACTTTCTCGGAAACGTGGGAAGTTGATGATCTCATTGTCTAAGAATTTTCCGCTTGTGAACAGGAAATGAGTCATCACGTATAGCCTATTGTTTCAGATCATGAGACGGTCGTATGATTTTTTCAACCAATCAGATGCTTTCATTTTTTGTATTTTCACATATTTATTCATAAACTTTCGTTTGTACATGTACTTCGGTTTGTATGTGAAAATACATACATAATTTTTGGGTGTACAAGTTGATTTTAGCAACCATGCCACACTCTATCAAGCAACTTGAAACGAGTATTGATTCATGTATTAGTGATATCAACGATAAGAAAAAGGAAATTATTTCAGCGGTTGGTGATCCGAGGTTCAAGTTCGATTATGTCTACGGGGAATTTATTTCATCAGTGGTAGAAAGAAACGAAGAATCTCTTCAACTACATAAAGGGCAGGTCATCATCATGAAGCAAGTTCTTGATTGTTCCATAGCTATTACAGAGCGTGAACTCAAACGTCGCCAATATCAGAAAGAACTAAACATTCTTGCCAAAAGGAAGGAAGATAAGTTGGTACAAGTTGTTAAGAAGGTACAAAAGAATAAGAGACGAAGGTTCAAGTCATATAAAAGTATCGGCACAGTTTCCTTGGAAAGTTCCGGTTCATCACAAGAAATCACATCACAAGAAATCACAACACAAGAAACCACACCAATAATTGAGGAAATCAATTGAAAACGTGTGATTTTACTTTACGTTTGGATTATAAGATTTGAAAATGTTAAGACACATCTTTTTTACTTTTATATGTAATGATTTCACACTTCTGCTGTATTTGCATGACAAAACAGGCCTGTCTTGAGTTGCCCTAAGGCTGTTTATAATGTCCGTATGCATAGCTTGTCACACCATTATCGTGAATATACCGCTTGTCATCGAAGCAAGATAATGACACTTTATTAAGCTCATAGCTTCCAAGTTGATGGTTATTGCTTCGGATTGTTTTCATTGTATGATACATTTGCTTGTTATTAAAACATGTTTGCTATTTTTGTTTTCTGGGAATTTAGACACGTACCGCTTATAGCTATTGTTTTAAAAATATTATCTTTACTAATAGTATATAGAATGAGTTGTAATTTAGAAATTCATAATGAGTTAAAAGCAATGGGTAATGTTCTTTGTTATTTTTGTAACCAACGATTAGTAGATTAGTATCGA